>JAMWET010000679.1:0-65280 GCA_024036415.1 Prochilodus magdalenae | reverse complement strand
CAAAATGTGAGTTTTCACATACAGAAGCTTAAACAGTAAATGCATAACCCTTTTAATGAAATTCTTGGTAGCACATTTCTGTGTGTGGGCACCAATATAGGCAAGCAACAATCATAATACAGTATACACAATATATAAATATAAAAGACATAAAGCAATATGTACAGATATAATTAATGATAAAACGCAAATAAAATGACATGACGGCTAAGCTAAATAGCTCCTTCAAAAGTCTCCATTATCCTCATGCAATGGCACCGTTTGCTCCACAGGCTGTAGTTTGGATGACTCAAGTCATTATTTTGATTGCCTTGCCTCTGTACAAGTTCCACTGTTTATAGAAAACCTTCAGCTTTTACAAACCCAGTTAGACAGTCCAAATGACCAAAAACACATTTAATTGGGTCATTGAAGTGAAAGGATGTATGGACACATCTATGAATTTTAATCATGTACTTTTATTATTTTCATTCCAATTACATTTGAAGTTGCAAGTAGAAGTGAAAAAAATGTGTATGTAATTCATCTAGAACTTGGCCATACTGACTGCAGGTCAAATAAATGAATGGCATTCTCTATTTTTCCCACAGTACTATATCCACCAGTGCAATACAAATAACAAGGTTCAGTATTACAGGAAAATGTAACTATGTAATATCCAGTTAATAGAGGGGTAGAAGTGCAATGCATTCAATAAATACATACAAGTTTTCTTACTTCACTGAGATAAACACAATCTACTTACCTTGGACCCACTTCAGCAAAAACCAAATCCCCAACAGCCAGTGCCACTAAATAGGCAGGTATGGGATGCTCCATGCTGAACAGGAAGATGTTGTCTGCTTTCTTGTGCTCCCACTTGGTGGCACTCATAACTGCTGTGAAGCCATCAGGCACCTGATGAGGGTAGGAGCAAGCACAACACAATTAGCTAAATCTCGTCAATAACTTTTATTTTAATATTGTTCTTTGTCTTTTACAACTTTATGAAATTTTTTTTTACACTTATTCTTGTAAAGTAACTTTTAGATGATTCAAGAGATAAAGTCCATTGTGAGGTGATTGTTGACTCTGCCTTGTACAAAAATGTCTTTCAATAGACTGACTAACTACAACTAACCAACCACTAACCATTTTAATAGTTCGAGCATAGTTTGTTATAAAAACAGGACAAGCCAGACAAGTTTTACCAGACATCAATTTCATAGCATCAAACAGGCGTTTCTGGCATTTCAACAATGTGGCAGTAGGGTCCAGAATACACACCCTTTTCATTATAAGTCTCTGAGACATATACTCATATATTCACTCACGTTCAGCATAACAGTTGGAACAGTTTTGGTGCTTGATATCAACGTTTTTGTTGTCATGTAGTTTTTATTATGTGAAATTGTGGTACAGGACAATGTAGGGCAGGAATATGGAAATGTAAAAAATTTGCATTACAACAAAGTTTGAAGTAACCGAAAATGCCTCTTCTAGGCAAAAAACATAACATATAATCTCTGAAAAAGTCATCCAAATGTGTTTAATCCAAATAAAATTGCTATCTGAGATGTGTATATGGCTTATTTATTTATGTCTTCATTTATTTATTTATATATGCATGCACATAAATTGGTCTTTCATATGACAACAATGCACTTCTGCAAACAATTCTGGAATCTAAATTCATTTAGACTGATGAAATCTCAACATATAAAATAGTGTACACAGGGCAAATTATTTTAAATTCTTGCTTCAGGGTGCTGACCATGATTCTTGCATTTGTGTGTCTGACTAAAATTCTATCATTTATCACCAACCTGTACTTTGAGCTTTATAGCAAATCAAGTTAATCTCTCTGCTAGGGCTGTTTTAATTCCATTATATGGTTCTAAATTAGTAAAGGTCATAAAAACACAAAAAATACAATGCAAGGACATTTAAAAGCATCAACATATTTTAGATATTCTCTAACTCTAGTATGAAACAACATGGCTGTGTGGATAATGTCTTTGTATAATGTGCCTTAATCAAGACCTCACCTGTACTTCTGCAGAATAGGTGCTCTTTACTGCTGGAGTGTCAAAACAAGGGAAGAAGGAGCGGTTGAGCACAGCTTGGCCTTGGGTAAAGACATATGGCTTGACCTTTCCTGCAGTCTGCTCTTTGTCCAGCCAGCACACCTAAGACAACACACAGTACATGCAGTAGTTGAATGAGGGTCTTTTACCTGTACAGCAGCAGAGTAAGTGTTTATTGTCATAGCTGTATGGAAGCCGGGGAACAGGCTCCAGCTCAGTAAAGTGAAACCAAAAGTGTACTGGTCTTCTCAGCAGTTTGTTCTGGATCCAGATATGAAATCTATGTCTGTACATTAACTCAGTATTTTTCTTTTTATAACAAACTGATTTTCTGTGAAGCTGCTTTGAGACAATGTTGGTTGTAAAAAGCAATATACAAATAAATATTAATTGATTGAAATCTATTAAAATTTAGGGGTAAAATTTTCCAGAAAAGCAGGCGCAGTCGAAAGCTGTCTGTCATCAGAAACTACTGATAAACGGCTAGAGCTCAACAAATTGAGGAAGTAATATGTATGTGTTTAAGCATCTGACAATATTTTTAAAAACAGAAGATACTGATAAAGGGGGACTCAGTTATGTGGGAGAAAAAGTGTTAAGGCACTTGGCAGGCTTAATGAAACTGTAGGACAGATTATCCCAGTGAAATCTTTAGACTAAGAAAATACACCCAAGACAGAATTCACTGTCAAAAATGACCAATATTTTGCAGCGAATTTTAAATGTGAGGCATGCTTACCCCTGGTCCACCAGAAGCGTTATAGTTGATGGAAAGCTGTAATTTATCCCCTGAGTTCCAAAGGAAGGGAAATTTTACAACCAGCGTCGTGCCATAACTAGTAAAGTCCCGAATGAGGAATTCAACTGGGGTCCAGTCCTGGTCATCACGGCTAAACGAAACATCGTGTAGATTTAGTGTTGGGTGAATGTCAAAGTGTAGCTCACTCTGAGAACCCTGAATGCACTGAATACGCAGCGTTTCGGTTGCTGATAACAGTTTCCTTTCGAAATCAACTTTTAAATCCAGATGAAAGTGTTCGATACTGAACTGACGGAAACTCGAAGACGTGGCAACGTCCTCTGCCGTATCGGAGTGCAGCGAGAGTGATTTATTCATCGTGATTGAGAAAATATTCCTAATGGAAAGTCGAGCTAAATGAACAGGCGCCAGCCGGACAGTTTTGAATTGTCTGTGATCCGGGTTGCCAGACTCTTTTAAATCCCCTACTGGTCACATGTCATACGTTAAGCCGGTTTTACCGCAGTCCCATATCCGCATAAGTGAATTCAAGAATGTTGCTGTGCTAGTTATCTTTACCCTGAGGGTTCATAAATAGTAAAAAGTCTATATGTCCCATGAATGGAACTTATACTGTAAACCCACAAATAGGCCTAACACTGTTAGTTAATGTGAGTTTAACGTTATGGTTTTATAGGATCATAGGTCCTTGTTGAACCGGGCAGTTGCGGAGACGACTGACCCACAATTCATAACGACATTCACAGCAAGCAGGTCATCAACAGCCGCACCTTCTACAGTGACGATTGACGCTAACACTGCTTCACCTAAACAGCCCCACAAGCACAGCTATACAAATTTAAGACGGTAGTCCCAAATCTCTGTAGTCGGCGGTCCTCTTGGACTCGCCTCCGGTAAGCTAGCGGGACGCCTGAATATTGTACAGGTTACTGTATTAATATTATATATGGATTATATTTGCATTAAATAAACCGCCACATAAAATTACTGTGGAGTGAAATTGCTTAACACATTCACCCTGTGTCATGCCTGTTCCTGTGTATGAATGGGGAGAAGAAGAAGAGGGAGAAAATCAGGTGCCTCATTACGTCCATCCCTGATAGCAAAACAAACTAGGATTAGGGCCAGGTATATCACAAAATCCGGGGCGATCAGCAACACGAGTGGTCCGGAGTCCACTTGCGCACTGGACCAGAACAGAACCGGGTCAGATCTCTAGTTTTTATGCTTCTCCGATCCAAATACGGGCCGGCTCCGTCTCAGTCGTGGTCACAGTTGTCAGTCTAGTTTTTATTTTAAACACTAGTGCGTTTTAAAGGTTGAATATCTCTGACTAAATAACACGAATGCCTGGCCAATCATAAAGTCTGACATATCATCTTACCTGTTGCCACTGCTACCCCTTTGGCTGTACTTGATAACTGTTTTACATTTAACTTTAAAGTCTGTTAAGTTGCAAAACAATTACATAAAATTGTTGTATTTCTACCATAACAAAATGGCATGTCTGCAATACGTTTGACAGTAAGGTATTATTCTAATCAAAATAAATAATAATTAGGATATTAAAACAGATGCAGAAATACATTACATATGAATGTTATTAATAAATGGTCTTATTAATGTATACTAACATCATTACTGTGCCTAAAAAAGAATAAGGTATCTCTGAAACAGCACAGAATAAAATGTTCTTAAACGTTCATACTGTAATGGTGGCAGGCCAAACACAGGGGTCAGATCCATAGTAGGACTTATTAACCAACACAAAGCAGCAGAAAATGCACAAACATAAACCGGGTTACAAACAAAGTAACACCCAGAAGTTGTCAAAAAAACAAAAATAAAACAAAGCAAAAGTCTCAAAAAATTCAAAGCTTAGAAGATCTCCAAAAGTCAAAAGGAACCACAAAACTAAGGGCTAGAGGAGTCAAGAGTCCGGAACAGAGGGAGTATTCTGAAAAACAACAAAACAGAGATTAATCAGGCAAATCCAGAACTAAGGATGCTCTCACAGCAGCCGAGACAGTAGTTAATGCTCCACGAACACCTAGGTAAGGGAAGGCCATTTTAAAGGGGAGGATAATTATTAGGCATGAGGAGCAGGTGAGAGAGGGCAGGTGCGGAAGGCACTAGGTGAGTGGGAGCAGGTGCGAAAATCCTCAGAATTCCGGGGAGTTGGACCTCTGGTGGCCAGTATGAGAAGTGTCCGAGGAGTGCCTATCCTGGGACGACCTGGCACATACCTTTACTGTACACTAATGCAAAGGTTCTGTTATGTAATTTGTCCCTTTATCATGAAATTGTCACACTGTAAAAGGACAGCTGCCTATATACACATCATCACATCACTTTATTAGTCACTTCCTTGTATTGACACTCACTGTCCATTTTATCAGCTCCACTGACCATATATGAGTACTCTGTTGTTCTACAGTTACAGAAGGTAATCCATCTGTTTCGGTTTACTTTGTTACCCTGCTCTTTGTTACCCATGCCGCAGCATACAGCAAATCAGGTGGGCTACAGTCTGTAACTGTAAATTTACAAAGTTCTCCTATATGGTCAATGGAGCTGATAACATGGACAGTCACTGTAGATGAGCACATGTTTACTTATACACACTGTAAACAATTGCTGTCATTTTTTACAGTAAATATTTACAAGAACATCATGTATTTATAATTTACTGCATAATAGTGTATGTACTGCTATGATTCAGGGGCCGGTGTCCAATCTTTAACAGTTATTGTAGAATTTACAGCAAGTTCAGATAGTCTGGGATGGCTATCAGACGAACGTGGAGGTTTGAATTTTGGCACCTCGTTGGACCTGAGGTGCTTTTGGACAAGTAAGAATTATTCCTACATATTCTGTATTTTGGCAAAATCAACTAGATTTGGTTTCTAAGCTTTTATCTTATCCCAGGCATCGCAAGCTGCGAGCGTCAGCTCTCTAGTTTAAACTATGTCCATCTTCAAGACTGCCACCATTGTGCCGATGCCAAAGCAACCAACTGCTTCAGCACCGAACGACTTCCGCCCTGTCACACTCACCCCAATCATCTCCAAGTGCTTTGAAACACTAGTTCTTTCTTACTTGAAATCCTGCCTGCCTGCCCGCCACACTGGACCCACATCAGTTCGCCTACCATAGCAACGGTCAGCTGAGGATGCCATCTCCACAGCACTTCACACTGACTGTCAGAACTCCTATGTCAGAATGCTGTTCATTGAGTTCAGTGCAGCATTCAACACAGTGATCCCCTCCAAGCTCACCCATCTGGGTATCAGCACAACACTTTGCAACAGGATTTCGGACTTCCTGACTGACAGATGCTAGTCTGTTAGGTTAGACAACCTCTTTTCCTCTTTCGTCAACCTGAACACCGGCGTCCCACAAGGTTGTGTTTTGAGCCCATTGCTGTTCACCCATGACTGTGTGCCAATTTGTGGTTCTAACACCATAATCAAGTACGCGGACGACACCACGGTGATAGGCCTGATCAGAGACAACGACGAGACGGCCTATAGGGATGAGGTACAGCATCTGTCTACATGGTGCCATGACAACAACCTGACACTGAACACCCAGAAAACCAAGGAGATCATAATGGACTTAAGGAGGTCTAGAAGCCAGACTCACCCAACAGTCTACATCAGCGGAGCTGCAGTAGAACAGGTGACCAGCTTCAAGTTCCTCGGCACCCACATCTCCAGTGATCTCACCTGGTCTCTGAACTCGGCAGCTCTGGTCAAACCTTCGGAGCCTCAAGAAAGTTCACCTGTCTCCCAGGATCCTGGTGAACTTTTACCACTGTACCATGGACAGCATACTCACCAACTGCATCTCTGTATGGTACGACAACTGCTGCACTGCTGACCTCAAGGCACTCCAGCGGGTGGTGAAAATGGCTCAACGCATCACAGGCACCCAGTTACCAGGCAGGGTGAGGAACATCATCCTCAGCCTCTGCTCCCGCAGACTCAATAACAGTTTTTTATGAGGCTGTGTGTCTGATGCATGCTGCACGGACACTTTAATTTACATTGCACTCCCTCTATTGCATCCTTGCACCTTGCACTTTATTCATTGCCAAGCCTACTGTGTACTCATGTTTACATACTGTACACTCATGTTTACATACTGTTCTCATATTATCTCTACCTCAGATGTTATTTTGTGTACATACTGTCTACTTGCACTACTCTTATAGTTCAAACATTCATTTGTAAATTATGCTCTTATACATTCATATATATGCATATGGATATGCTTATATGTATATATTTATTACTACGGCTCTTTATGTAAATAATACTGTACTTGCACTTCTGGTTAGATGCTAACTGCATTTCACTGGCTCTGTACCTGTACTCTGCACAATGACAATAAAGTTTAATCTAATCTAATATATATAAATAAGACAACTGTGATATGACAAATCCTTGGAGTCCTGTAATTTTTGTGAAATCTAAACAAAACAATAACAAACAGACAAAAAACAAAAATAGAACTCTGGAATGAACTGTTCTCCTGTTTAGAGAATGAAGAGTTGCACGTATGATCCCAAGAACACCATATCCACAGTAAAGAACACAATTGGGAACAACAATTTACACTGCTTCTCTGCAAATAGCATATTATACACTGTGAAAAAAACAAAACACGAACGAACCAGAAGATACTGGACAAGAATTTTCTCTCTCTCAAAAAAAATAAAATATAATAAAAAACCCACACATTTCAACATAATGACTCCAAACATATAGCCAAATTAAAAAAAAAAAAAAAAAAAAAGATTAGGAGTGATTTCTTTGCACAAAAATAATAAATAAAGTTTGAAATAGTGAATCCATCAAACAGATCTTTATTACCTAAAATAAAAATAGTGACCTTTTTGGGGGGAAATTCCTAGATTACAGTCACACTATAAATACCCGGCCCAAAAATCAGGTAAAAAAAAGTGATTGCAAAAGTTTGGCTAATTTAATATAAACAACAAGACACTGAATATTCTCCTTTTAACTGCTAAACGCACATGGCTGGCAGTCTATGAGACAGAGCATCGAACCGTGACTCCAACGCCTTAATTCACTGGCCAGCTGAACAGCAAACAGTGCAAAAAAAACAAAACAAAACAAAAAAAAAAACAGAACGACTTCATGAATATTAACCCCAATAGTGTGTGCACAAATACTCCAAACTGTGTTGAATCTTGAGGTGGATGCAGAATTAACCCAGGAAACCCAGAGTGGGGGGATGCTTATAAAGAAAACATACCTGCAAATATCCAAAGTGAATGTGTATCTGGCTTTTGGTGAATATATAAAAAAAAAAAAAATACATACATATATATATATATATATATATGTGTGTATGTGTATGTGTGTGTGTGTGTGTGTGTTTCTCCATATACATAAACAGTTTTATATAGTGCTATTTTGTGCAAACAAAACAAATAAAAAATAAGCCCCGTGTTAGAGGACAAGATCATAATGGCTGAGGTAGTTTCATTTTCAGTTACATTTCTAAAGAATTTATTTTAAACCAGACTCAACCTGTTGAAACACTATAATCTGCCAAACACCCAAGGTTTTACTCGTAGATTACAAAACATACAGAAAGCTTTAAAGAATTTTAAAATTAGCCTTTACACTAATCTGCATAATTCCTAAACCCCTCTATTCACTCTTTGCATAAAAATGCCTGAAGAGACAAAATAATGGGGATGCACCATTCTCAGCATCAGTTATGTGTTTAAATTTGACCAATATTTCAGATAGATATTCAATGACGTATTTACTGCACTCCAATAACACAACACTGTAATAGAGGTCTTAATTTGCTTGGGAATGGCCATAAGGTTGTAAGGTGTTTAGTGAATGAGAACGAAGACTGGCCAGCATGTTCAAGGTAAGGCCAGCATTTAATGTCCTTGATTCACAAAGCATTACCATCCATAGTGGACAGTGCAGTGGCCAGCCGTGGGTACTTAATGATAGTAAGCAAACAGACCAGCAATTCTGGCAGAAATCACAACCACATTCAAAACAGATGGCCCCACACACATCCTGCAGATTACTACAGCGTTTCCTTACCTTTTACAGGAACTGCCATGCTTTGGAATGAAATTCCAATAATTCACATTGCTTTGCCATGAACATTCTGACCAGTGTTCAGTTTTTACTTACAAGATAACAACTTGCAAATTGTTGGCATTCCCAAGTCACCCCTGAGGTAATTTCTTTATAATCAATTTACATAAAGCTGTCCTATGACTTCTGGCATGTTGGTGTAAAAACTTATATATCAGCATTTGAATCTGTGGACAACCGTAAAGCTATGTAAATGAAAACTCAGATATACTTCAATTTTTTACATCGGTACATCCCTATTAAAAGACATAACTGATACTTAATAATCATAACTGATCTTGTACTTAAAACCAAATACCGAAAATAAGAGAAAATAAATTTACAGACTGTAATGTTTTGAAAGGAAAAGGAAATAAAACACTGCACCTCATCTCAAACATTCATAGAAACACTCATAAAAACATACTCTCACAGCCTGGAAACAATAAGTACTGTCCCCAAATTCACAAACAAACAATTCCTGTTTGGTGTTTTTCTAATTTGTTCCTTTCTTATTTAATATTTTCTGACTCTGTTCTCTTCAATTTTATTTTTAAGCCTTCAATTGTGTAAAAAAGCTCAGCAGTGTTAAAAGATGGTGTAAATCATAAATAAATAAAGCTCAGCATTTAAGGTTAGGTGGTGTTTTATGCTGAAAGTGCAAAGATAAACCAGATTCTCTTTAAGCAGCCTGAGGGGGGAGGTGGGGTCCAAGTTTGCTCCTCGAACTGTAGTCCTGAAGAAATTATTCTACAAATTACTCCTTTACTCCTCCAAAGAAGTGCTGGTGAATTCCAGGTTAATCTTCTAGCAGCCCTCTGTCTAGCTCCATGTAGGGCACATCTATGTAACTGATTACAGCACAAAGGGAGGTCCGGTCTTCACTCAGAAGAACCGAAACTGTCTCCTTCCAAAAACTGAAAGGAATGCAGGAGCTCTGTGTGGAAACAATTTTTAATCTATGTTTAATACACTATTCAACACCAACATTTAGCTCTTATTTTAACTAGTGTAAAACATATGAACAGTACATGTCTGAATATAGTATCTGAAGTCATACCACAATTTAAATTAGCTTTTCAACCAGAAATCCTTGGAGTGTGGAAAGAGGAACTCTTTATAAAAGTTGTAAAATGTGAATTACAGAATGTTACTCACATTCTCCAGGCAGGTGCTGTCCTTGTCCTTGTTGAGGTAGTGGCACTGCCAGAAGCGCAACAGGTGGTGGAAATTGTTGAGCAGGCATCCCGGAAATTTCTCTGCATGCTCCTTTTCTCGCAAGGCATTCAGATAAAATGGCAGCTTTCCCTTTCGTCGGGCCAACATCAGAATAACCAGGCTCGTGTTTAAACAACTCACATTCTCCTAAGGCACAATGAAGAAATGAAAGAAAACGGTTGCCCTCATAAGCGTATTACTACAATAGTTTATTGAAAGAACAACATCACTTCTCACACTCAGACAACCACTACCACACAGACAGTAAAATATTGAAGGTAATCAGCAAACCATGAAGTAAAATAAATAAATAAAATTATGCATCAAGGGTTTCAGGACCAGCCTGTGAACTTGCCTGTGTGAGTGTTTGGACATTGATGATTTTGATCAGCCGGAACAGGAAGGACAGCCTATTCTCTACTCGAACCATGAAGGACAACAGAAAACATTCGGACAGCAACTCAATCACTACACACACACACACACACACACACACACACACACACACACACACACACACACACACACACACACACACACACACAGAGATATGTACATGAAAAATCCCATCCCGTAATTGCTATATAGGTGCATCCATCATACCCCAAAATCCCTAAAAATCCAAAACTAATCTTCTATATTAGAAAGATATAAAACAGTGTAAGTGTGTAAGTTTACTGGTCATTTTGAATATACTAAAGAATAAAATGCATTATGATTTCACTGCTAGCTGTACCATGTGTATATACTGACTGTATAAGACAAATAAACTTTGATTTGACCTGACCTGAACTTCATTTCATCATCTCAGGAATATAAATAGGTATGTACTTCCACAATAAACTGCTTCACTGCAAATTCTAAATAAATAAACATCTGAAATTATTTTGAAAAGCTCCAGAGCAGGCCATACCACATCCATCCTCAGCCTGGTTTTCAAAACGGTCCAAAGACAAAACAATGCAGCGCACCAGCATGTTGGAATCCACTAGGGAACTGTTAATCTGGCTCAGAAAAATCTGAAACTACACACAAATACAAACATTAACCAACCATGGTAACCAAATTGCCATTCTCTCTCAGAACCAAGCAAACCAAATAACTTGTAAAAATTTGTAAAAATCTATAGCAATCTATAGCAACAACTGGTCAGAATGTGTTCTACATCATACATTGTTCTGTACAATAACTTAACGTAACTTAACGTAAACTGTCACTGTCTAATGGTGTGGACGAATAAACTGGCATACCAACTACCAGTATATAAACTAATTATGAAGTGGCATTACCTTAGAGGACGGCTTGGGAACATCTACACCTGTACAAGCTGTGAGGTGTTATTTTGCAAGTGTAGCACAATGGCCATCATGCTCAAGGAATTCAACATTCCTTAAGCCATAGTGTTAAGTGTGTGTAAAAATACAGAAAGCAATACCACTTACAGTGGACAGCGCAGTGGCTGCCCATTGGTGCTTAATGATTGTGACCACATCTGGCAGATAAGCAACATTCTTTAGTTTCTATGAGACACGGAAGCAGAATACAGATGTTGGCCATTGTTTAACCCCACATTCCCAAATCGTCTCATCAGATAATGCACTTCAAAATCAATTTGCATACTGCTATCCCATGATTTTTGGCATGTCAGGGTATGTAGCTACAGGTTGTGTGTAGGGTTACTGGCTTTACCTTCTCCTCTGTGTTGACATATCTGTTGAATCTTTTGAAAGCATCAATGTTGAACTTCATAAGCTCCCCCAGAAGGTCAAAATAACTCTGTAAAACATCTCTGGACTTGCAACCACTGTCGATGATGCAAAAAAGTATGTGCTATAAATAGGAAAAGAAAAGGACGGAGAAGAAGAATCCAGAAAAACATTAAACAGGTACACATAAGACGATACCACACATGTACAGACACACAGAAGGATATAAATTAAAGCTGTAATGTTCATGCTCTATTAAGCTATAGATTCAGGAGTTTTTTTGGAACTGTTTATTCTGAAGCTTATGTACCTCCAGCAGGCCACGTTTTAGCAGAAACATCTGATCTGCGTATGAAGTTGCTCCTCTTAGAAAACTCTCCACAGCTCGTGCCTGCCAGAACCTGGACCGGAGGTACAGTGTTACGCTAGTGGGGTTAAGGCAGGGTTACACTCATGTCAGTCAGACTAGGCTGCACAACATGAAGTTGTGATTATTTGTTCCTTTTTAAATATTATGCAACAATCAGAAAATCCACTGGCATGAGCTTCAATGACAGACATCTCCAACAGGTTCACCATTCTTGATTTCACATTAAACAAATCCCATTCAAATTCAACTTTAATAATTGACGGAGACTTTAACACAGTATTAAGAGGAGGACAGATTAAACTCCAATGAAAAGATCTGGATGCTCATTTACTCACATTGACTTAGTTCTTACTAGCAACTGCTACCTATTACACGTATAAAAATTAACAATCCATCAGACAGTAATATCTGATCACGACCCCATTCATTTTCATTTTAGTGAGGATGTCATTTTTGATAGTTGTTTTTTTAGTGCACTACATGAATTTGGCTGTAAAACTCATCATCCACTGTCTCCATTATAACTAATGTCACCTCATCAAGAAGCTTTACACTCTGTCGTGATACCTGACGAAACCCACACTCTCCGTTTATGTGTGTGTGTATATTATATTTCTCTCTCTCTCTCTCTCTCTCTCTCTCTCTCTCTCTCTCTCTTTCATATATATATATATATATATATATATATATATATATATATATATATATATATATATATATATATATGCGACTGGAATTGGAAGTTGCTAGATTTTACACTGCTATTAAAACAGAAGAGGATCCAAATCATTGGATGAATGTCACTCAGATAGGACAATTATTCAGAAAATACTCTTATCGCAACAATTAAAACCAATTATTTATTTGCAATGTTACCAAATGAATCAACTAATGTTTTTTCCCATAATTTAATCATAAACATCAAAAATTCACTGAAGAAATATAAAACCTAATATAAGAGGGGGCCAGGTGCACTGATTTTTTTGTTATACCATTTAGATCATTGTTATACCATTTAAATCAGCTTTATTATTTAGTAAAATGGAGACAAACAGATCATCACTACAACACCTGGCATGAGGCAGAACGGTCATACTGCAACAAAATATCTGTTGCAAATGAATCTTTCCTTAGCAAATCCAGCAAATATCATACATGTTTTAAAAGTTTAGTGTTATCAAATTATGAAATGATCTCCAACATACACACTTACATATGGTACAACCCAGTAACACTGACCCGTGTTATAAGAAGTGGAAAGAGATAGGCATAATGCATTTACAATATATAAATAACATATGTATAAGCTTCTAATAATTTACTAAAAAATCTGACTTGATCTATATTCTAAAACATGAACCAAATCACCAGCCAGTAGTTGGTGCTAGGAGCTGAGGAGTAAAAGCTACACTCTGCCAAACATCCAATACTAATAAATTAGAAAAACTAAAAATATATATTTCTGTAACACATTGGACCAATCTATTAACAGAACGCTTTAACAGCAACTGCAGTTCAAAACAAATTCGATTTAATTTTTCACATTTTCCAAATATGTTAAAACTATATAACATGAGTGAAAATTGTAGTCTTGCTCTTAAAAAAAACAACATATGTTTTTAAAAGACTAATTTTTTCCCTTTTCCCCTGTCTCTATGCATATGCACATCAGAGTAGGCATGTTAAGATCTCACTTGTATATCCAAACGTGTACAGGGATACAAATATTTAAATGAATAACTGCTCTACCACCTGCCTAGATCCCCCCGATAATGAGCTACACATACAGAAGTGTCGTGTTGGTCCACATTTTGGTTCACAACACCACTGCAGTCTTTGGCAAGGTTGACGCAGTGTTAAGGGCAGTCGCTGCAACAGTCTGCATGCAACAGCCAGGATGATTTATGGAGAACAACACTGCCCACTGGATGTCTGCAATCATGGCTTTTGGGCAACTCTGCACATGTAGGACAATTCATTAGTTCTTTCTGTCTGGTTCATGTAGGTCTTTCAGATCCTTCATGGTGTTGGTGCTTGCCTTCTTCCACTTTCATCCACTGCCACCAACAGCATGCTATGGTGGCATCAACACAACCCACATGGTGCGCAATACGTTGATAAACTAGGTATGAGCGCTGGGCTGGGGTTGTCAGGTAGTGCTCTTTTTGCTTTATATATGTCAGTGCATTGATCTTTCTAGGTATCAGCAATGGCCCCCTGTTCGGGCAGTGTCTGAGCTCCTGGTGAGCACATAGTGCAGGGACCCTTTTGTATTTGTTAGGTCAAAAGGTCAATCAGAACAAAACTCAGTGTACAACTTTGTTGAAAGCCCCTGATCATTAAACACAAGATATGGTGACCTTTCATCGTGTCCAATTATGGCATGCATATCAAAGCAGTAAACTTAGAGAACCAGGCAACTTTCCAAATCGCATTTGCAAAATCTATTTACAAAATGTTGCCTGAATGGCCCAGAGGCACCCTAGCCACAATAACTCTGTGCGCTAACTTGCAAAGACAGCTTGGACCCTGTTCATTGCAGCCTGTTAGCTTTTCATCTTCTGCTGCTGCCCTACAACGAATAGTGCAGACTGAACTGTAAGTTGTACAGAAATGAAACTGTGTCAATACATAGTAGTCCCTCCTGCTACTCAGGCGCCAGACATGAGCCCAATCGGCCTTAAGGGGGCACTGTTGCGAAGCTCAAAGGGTTTTGATCTCATAACTTCTAAAGGAATTTTTGGACAGACAAAACACATTTTTCCTGATTCCTTGGAACAAACAAATCAATTTGCCATCTGGACTATTAAGCTCTGCCTACTTAGATTATTATAACATAGTGCTGGAACCCCATTGTAATGGTTAGGACTCTTAGGGGTCCAAGCACATAAAAACAAATAAAGCGCATCATGCAGACACGAACCTTGGTGAATAGGTAGTAGTTCCTCCTGCTATTCAGGCGCAAAACATGGGTCTGATTAGCCTTAAAGGGGCGCTATTGTGAAGCACATGTGTTTGGCCTCATAAAAAAAAAATTTTGACAGACAAAACACATTTTCCCTATCATTATTCCCAAATCAAGGGGGAAAACAAAAAAACAGTGCAAAATTAATCCTCTGAAGAAATGCACAATATCACATACTATAAAAGAGATACATACAGTGGTGTTACAATTAATAACAGGGGTAAAGTATTGAGGACAATACTGTACTAGTAGACTAAATGGTTTTGTTTTTTGTTTTTTTATACCTGAAGGTTGAATCCGGAGGCTCTCTCTTCATCACACTCAGAAGACGAGTCAAAAGCCCTTTCTTACCTTCACACACTAAATTTCTGAAAGACACACACACACACAAATCATTACAAAACAAAAAAAAATTCTAACAATAACTGAACCACACATTTAAAAGCAAATTATATGTTTTGTCATATTTAGACCACACTCAGCTTTCTGACCACCTGTTTAACCATGATTATTGTTGCAAAACATTTGTTTTTTTACATTTCATTATAGGTCATATCAAGAACCTGGAAGCTGACCCAGAATTTTAACTCAGGACCTGTTGTATGGAAAGCAAGAAAGGATACACTAAAAACCCTGCTGCCCTCCCTCAACTGTCAAAACTCACCTGTCTGTGTTGACCAGTGCCTCCACTTCAGGCATATTGGCATTTAATGAAATTGCACTCAGCTCATTTAGTTCCTGCTGGTTCAGAAGCAGGTACTTATTCCTAAAAGACAGAAAAGGCCTTCTTTATTGATCAACCCAAACGCAAAAACATTTATCCTTCAAAGAAAAAAAACCTTGCTTCAAAAAACATTTATTCTTGTAAAACAGATCAAGTTTCTTTTGGACAGCATTTATTCCTGAGACACGGTATAAATCACTTCAAATTTAATTCATTTACTCACTCATGATGATCACTGAAACTCTGCAGAAGTCTGAGGAATTGAATTTTAAATGAGATTTCCTGTCAAAAAGAGGAACAACAGATGTTAAATTGGAGTAATGACTGGTTATGTGACAGTATGTCAGACTAAATAATGTTTAGCGCTCACAGGACTGCAGTCACAGTTTTCGTTTTGGCCATGTACAAAATGACTGGACGCAGAGTACTTTCTCCAGATCAGCTTATCAAACAAATTGTTCAGCCCTGGAATTAATCGAAACTCCGCCAGCATCTTATGAACCTGGAATTAAAAAAAGAAAAATGTACAGAACTATAAACCTCCAAAGAAAATAAACTTCCCTGTTTTTTTGTATTAATCTGAGGGTTAAAAACTGATATAGTGACTAACATTTTACAAAACTGTAAGGGACTGTATGGGATGCATACATTAAACAAATAACTAGAGCAACTTGGACATAAAACAACAATAAGCACCATTCTGCCGCTCTGTGTGCTTGTGTGTTTTGGAGACTAGTAACGTAACCTTTTCTGTAGTCTTGTAATGCTGTGAGTTTTATTTACTTTCAGTACTTAAAAATAAAGGGAACACCTAGAAAACACATCAGATCTCAATGGGAAAAAAATCATGCAGAATATCTTTCCTCATATGGACTGGGTAATGTGTTAGGAATGAAAGGATGGCACATCAATTGATGGAAATGAAAATGATCACCCTACAGAGGGTTGAATTTAAAGACTGAAAATCAAAGCGAAAAAATGATGCAGCAGGCTCGTCCATTTAACCCAAATTCCACTGCAGCAACTCAAAATGGTACTCAGTAGTTTGTATGACCTCCACATGCTTGTATGCATGCCTGACAACGTAGGGCATGCTCCTAATAAAAAGACGGATGGTGTCCTGGGGGATCTGGACCATAGCATTACTGAGCTCCTGCACAGTCTGAAGTGCAACCTGGTGGCGTCAGATGGACCAAAACATAATGTCCCAGAGGTGTTCTTTTGGATTTAGGTCAGGTGAGCAAGGGGGCCAGTCAAAGGGCAAGTAGTGATGCTGACCAAAGCCAACAGCAAAACTAGTGAAAATCAGTCAGAAAAGATGAGGGGGGACAAAATGTCAGTGACCTCCATTTTTTAAACCATTCTTGTTCGGGGGGTTGTCTCATTGTTGCTCCTCTAGTGTACCCGTTCTTAAATTTTCTTAACATCAAAGCAGCTGAAACTGATAAATAACCCCCCTGCTACTTAACTGACCTGAACAATATCCCATAAGTTAAACTGAGTTGATGCTATACTCTGATCCGGAAAGTGCTCCTTTAATGTTTTGGAGCAGTGTGTGCAGATAAATCTTTTTTGTTCCATCCTATCTTTGGACACAACACCCACTACTAAACTTCATTATGAATACTAAATCAAGACCTTAGAGATGCTACAATATCACACAAAACTGATGCTGGCATCCTGGATATGATCTGCCTACCTAACTACTAGTGTACTAAATGGGTCATTTCTAATTAAAACGCAGCCTTATAGGGTTGGATAGGATTTATTATTTTGTTCCCCATGATTTCCAATTAAAATACTGCTGATTTTGTCACAATATTAAAGCTCTGTGTTGGACTGGTCTGAATCTCGTGGAGTAGGGTTTCTTACCTGATTCCTTTGTCGGCCCATCAGCAAAACACACAGCACATACAGAACCTCCACCTTATACATGATCTCATGCATGACCTTCATAGACCGAGGCAGGCGGTGTCGGAGTGGGGCTGCAGCCAGCTGACTCTCATCAGAAGATTCTCAAAAACAAACACAGCAAAAGCAAATAAACAGTGTAAATTGCAATGAAAACTTTGCATGTGAATGTGATTAAATTCTTAAGTCAAATCTTACACTTAAAATGCCATGCACATGTTAAAATGTAAAGGCAGCATTAACAGACTAAAATCTTAAAAATCTTTTTCAGAAAAAAAATGTTTAATATCACCATTACCATTACTGCTCTGTTCCACTTCATCTGTGGCCATCTGCATCAGAGCATCCAGTACCAGAGTGTTGTCAAGCCACGTGTACCACTCCTCCAGCTCCTGTAGGAAGCTTGCCGTGCCCCTTGCCTCAGAAACTTTCCGAGTGGCCAGCTTGCACAGACGCTCGATAAACCCAGGGATGTTGAGGAGGGTCACTGAAGAAAAAAGAAGAAAAAAACCCCAAAAAAACAAAAAAGAGAAACTCTGCTAAATACACTGCTCAAAAAAATAAAGGGAACACTTTTTAATCAGAGTATAGCATCAACTCAGTTCAACTTCAGGAATATTATTCTGGTCAGTTAAGTAGCAGGGGGGTTATTTATCAGTTTCAGCTGCTTTGGTGTTAATGAAATTAACAACAGGTGCAGTAGAGGAGCAACAATGAGACACCCCCCAAAACAGGAATGGTTTAAAAGGACGAGGTCATTGACATTTTGTCCCCCCTCATCTTTTCCCATTGATTTTTTACTATTTCTGCAGTTGACTTGGGTCAGCGTCACTACTAGTACCATGGTGCGGTACCTGGACCCTACAGAGGTTGCACAGGTAGTCCAACTACTGAAGGATGGCACATCAATATGTGCCATTGCCACAAGGTTTGCTGTGTCTCCCAGCACAGTCTTAAGAGTACGATGGAGATTCCAGGAGACAGGCAGTTACTCTAGGAGAGCTGGACAAGGCTGTAGAAGGTCCTTAACCCCTCAGCAGGACCGGTATCTGCTCCTTTGTGCAAGGAGAAACAAGATGAGCACTGCCAGAGCCCTACTGCTGTGAATGTGTCTGACCAAACAATCAGAAACAGGCCTCATGAGTGCGGCCTGAGGGCCCGACGTCCTGTAGTGGGCCCTGTGCTCACTGGCCGGCACCATAGAGCTCGATTGCCATTTGCCACAGAACACCAGAATTGGCAGATCCGCCACAGGCGCCTTGTGCTTTTCACAGATGGGAGCAGGTTTTACCTGAGCACATGTGACAGACGTGACAGGCTCTGGAGATGCCGTGGAGAATGTTATGCCGCCTGCAACATCATTCAGCATGACTGGTTTGGTGGTGGGTCAGTGATGGTCTGGGGAGGCATATCCCTGGAAGGACGCACAGACCTCTACAGGCTAGACAACGGCACCCTGACTGCTATCTGATGTGTTTTCAAAGTGTTCCCTTTATTTTTTTGAGCAGTGTATATGAAAAAGTAACAGGTGGTAAAAGCCGTGTGGAAATGAACGAAATTTAATCCAGCATAGTCCAGCACACTTTAGTGATTTATCTGCTAAAAGAAATCTGATTCAATTCAGTTAGTAGGTCTAGTTTGTCTTCATTCACATATTCAACAGATCACTGTGTGAGGTTCCCTCCTGCTTCAAACGCTCCACCATCATCCTGGTTCAAAAGAAAACCACAGAACTTAATGACTACAGGCCAGTCGTTCTGGCATCTATGGTCATTGTCATTTGAATGACTCGTGTTGGCCCACCTGAAGAAAAATCACAGGGCATCTGCTAGACCCCCTACAGTTTGCCCACCAAGCAAATAGGTCAACAGAGGATGCAGTACTGTGTAAACTGTGGACACCTTCAGATTTTTGGGTACCATCATTTCCAGAGACGTGAAATGGGAGACCAACATTAACTCAATCCCCAAAAAGGCTGAGAAGTATGTACTTTCTGTGGCAGTAAGAGTAAGGTCTGCCACAGGAGCTGCTGATCCAGTTCTACACTGCAGTCATCAAATCAATCCTGTGCACATCCATCACAGTCTGGTTTGGAGAGGCCACAGTAAAGGACCGGAACAGACTACAAAGCATCATATAGACAGTGGCAAAGATCACTGGTGCTTCACTGCCCAACCTCCAGGACTTGGTCAACAGTACTGGTCAAAAAACAGAAAACGGACAGGGAACACAACAACTCCTTTTAAGAAAACAGACACAGAAACAGCTTCTTTCCTCAGGCCATCACCGTCACAAACAGCTGATCAGTAAAGTTTTACTCACATACCAGATTATACACTACTGTTTCCTCCCTATTCATGTATACTAATACTGTTGCACTACCATATTATACTGGCACTAGAAGAAATTCTTTAATACAGGACTGTCATGCCATCAGTGGTCTAAAACTAATGGTTCAATTAAAACAAGAAAAATTCCACACAAGCAGAATATCATAAACGAGAATTGCAATGCCTCAGACCGCAAGACCCTACAGCAAATAATGAGGACAGCTGAGAAGATTATATGGGCAGAAGGTACAGGAACATCCGTGCTGTCACTGCACGGTTCTGCAACAGCTTTGTCCCACAAGCAGTCAGACTTCTTAACAATGACTGAACTAAACCCCCCCCTGCATCCTATTTATCTTATTTATACATTCCACACTTTACTGCCTCAGTGCTGTGATTCATGTTTCATGTGCGATGTATGCTGTCTGCATATACGTCATAGCATGGTAAATTTCCATGCACCTTCTATGCACCTTATTACCAATACCTACCTGTTAAATATCTATGCACCTTACACTCATTACCACTACTGAGTCTTATTTGTTTGTTGTACTGTCTTGCATGTTGCACTTTCTACAGTCTGTTCTGTACTGTATTGTTTTTTGTTCTAGTTTTGTTCCATGTGACACCCTTGTAGAGAGCTGTAATGACAATAAAAGCCACTTGACTTGACGCATGTAGGTTTGCAATTGCAAAGCAAGTTTCTTTTTGTACATAAAGTAAAAGTGCAAAGTAATAACATGCATGAAATAAAAAAACGATTTGCATATGTCTAGGCTAATCAGCTGAGCCATTCCAGATGTTTTCATAGTTACATATGCTAATTTTTAAAATTTATAATTTAATTTTTGTGGTCTACTAAAAAAGATTTAATTTAATATTTTAATCATTTACTTTAATGCTCTACAATATTAATGCTCTACAATATTCTCCCTGTGGTGTGTACATAGAGTTTAGTAACTTTGCAGACTGTACATGCACATAAGGCTACATAACCCAATAAGGAACGGGAAAACCAGGAAAGTATAATAGATCAACATTTAGAGCTTTACAGAAAGGCTCACTTAAAACATTCTTTAAAATGCTTATGATTTAGTTCATGATGCAAGAACTAAATACATATGACAAATTACTGTGTGTTAATGTCTTTTAATGTGTTAAATGCTGCTCACCCTGGTTAAGCTCAGCACAGGACGGACTGATGTTATGCCTCTGCTGAGCGTTTTTGGCCAGAAGAGTGTGTTTATCATCAGTTCCAGTGTCAGGCTCAGAAATGCTGACAGACAGGATGCGGCAGAAGTTTGCCAGCTGTTGCTGATCAAAACTCTCAACGAGACTTGCCAGATTAGGAATTCCATCCAGCTGGATCATTTCCTACAGTAAAACAGATATCCACAATCAAAGAGAGTGATGTGGATTAATAACAATCACAGACAAATATTTAATCAAAAATGAATTAAAGGATTTGTTAATATAATTTTATATGCAGAACAACATAATTCTATAATCCTTTCAAACTAAAAATAAAATGCTGAATAAGATGATGAATTTCATGGCTAACAAAATTGCACTTACCTTTCTGACCCCTAAAATGTCCTCTATTAGAGTGGCTGTCTGCAAAAACGTCTTCTTGCTGCTCATCAGAGTGAACAGGAAAAAAACAAAGTCATCCCTTGCTGCAAGGTTTTTAGTCACACTCTCCATCTAAAGGGGAAAAGAAAAAATGCTTAAATCTGTCGGATAATTAGAGGAAAAGGGTAAGCCGTGGGAAGACATCCACCAGGGTAAAATTAGGTGTCAAACTAACTCCCTACCTCCACCAAAAGACAAGGGCCAAAAGGGCACACCTGTAGCATACTGCCCTAAGATTATTTTTTATTTATAATTATAGCAATCACGTTCTTCACTGGAGTTTCACCGGCTGTATACTGTATGCTAACTATATAATGCCTGGATGGAATTAGGTGCCATTTTATTGCTGGAGATGAGATTTTATGCAAGCTCAACTAGAAATAGTTTAAAACTTCAAGCAGGCCTACAATTTGTTGTGAGAACCCAAATACAGCTTGTATATCTGCTATACAACTTTCTGACCCAACCAAAGCCTGACAACACTTAATCAGAAACAAGCCTGACCCCGAATTACATCAAACGTTAAGACCAAAAACCTGATCAAAGCTGAACAAAACCGTCCAAAACCGACAAGAAACCAAAGATCAGCCCATCCTAAATTTCCAAAACATTCCACAATCATCCAGACCTGTCCTTACTGCTGCAGAGTGACAAATGTGCCATCATCACTGTTTCTGCCATTATTGAATAACTACCCAAAGGCAAATCCTCTTGAGTCTCTTCATAGTTACATAATATGAATCTGGAAGTTCTTTATGGTCAGCCCTCGCTGGTCAGACCTCTAGTGAAAGCCTCCAGGAACACACGTAGCACAGAGACACTTCTGTGAACAGTAATAATTACGATGCAGCCTGTTATCCATGCAAAAACGTGGCCAAACAGGAAGCATATTTCTAGCCTACTCTGGAGATGTTAGCATCATATTTAATACTTAAAGGTCACATCACGTTGCATCAACACAACCCAGATTGTTTTGTGTTCTATTGTTGTGAGTTTTATGTATTATTTTTTATAAAATGTTTTCCCCACACACTCTATTCAGCTTTTATATGAAGACTCAAACAGCCATTTTTAATCTATTGTATTTGTGAGGTCATGAAATAAACATATTTACAAACACTGACCTGTTCAGTCTACAACTATTAATAATTATCAATATTAACTTATTAACAATTATTACTGATTACTATCTTCATCCACTATGCCTCACAGAAATATGGATTAAACCGAAGAATATTTACCTCTAAACGCAGCCACCTTCACAGACTACAGTTGTGTACAGAGTGGAGGTGTAGCAACCATATATACTAAGTCCTAAATTGGAACGCAGGCTGCACATTCTCTTCTTTTGAAATTCTGTTTCTTAATGTAACTAGATTAATGTGATAATGTGATAGATTTAATTTTAATCTTTGGTGTAAACGTAGATAATTTAAATCTTCTTCAGACCACAGCAGTCTCAGATCTTTATCTAATCTCATATGAAAATAGCTTTAGTTGTAAAATATGTTAATCCACAGACCGTGTTATTGTGTTAAGCGTGTTACATTATCGTTTACACCTAGTAACTTTATCAAACGCCTCCCAGATCTGTCAAATTCCTTTACCTGTCCATCTGAACCTACTGATCTAGATATTTTGACCACATGCTTACAGAACACTTTTCACTCTACTTTAAATAAGGTGGCTTCAATAAAAAGTAAAACAATAAGAAAGGAAATGCTTGCTAAATGGCACAAGCATCATATTTAAGCTCTAAACAGACGGTCAGAAAACTACAGCATAAAAAACATAAGGCATTTCAGACAGCTTTGTAAAGTAAAAAATAAATTTAAAAAATAATATTAAAATATTAATATTAATATTAAAATATTATTTAACATAATTTCTAAAATAACTAAGAGCCAATTTGCTACTGAACCTCAGACACCATCGTCATATAGTAGCAGTAATTTTATGAATTACCAAAATTGCACAGGGGTGACATGCATTAACAATTTCAGTTGGGATTTAGGCATCATCATAACACCGAGACAAAACTAGTAAAAAATTGTAAGTGATCTTTCAGCATCTTCTGAAGACAAAGAAAACATATCCTTAATCTTTATTGCTTCTCAGGCACACAACTGTAAAAAAGCCTTGGTGGCACAATCCATTCTGATCTGGCCTTCGATGAACATATTACTAATATCACTACAACAGCTTTCCTACCCAATATTGCTAAACTAAGAAATGCACTGTCCCTACAGAACGCCAAAATACTAGTTTATGCTTTTATTACCTCCAAGTTTGGATTATTGTTATATGCTGCTTTCTCATGGTGTGTGTCATATCACCATCTGATATGGTGGTCAGCAGCACAGGGACCCCACGGTCCTGGCACCGTGTCTCTTCACCCTATACACCCTGACTTAATGTATAGCTCACTGAAAGGCCACCTCCAGAAGTTCTTTAATGACACAGCAATCGTCGGACGTATAGCTAAGGAGGAGAACTGCAAATACAGAGAACTGATTAAGGACTTTGTGGACTGGTGTCTATGGAACCACCTCCAGAAAAATGCAGGGAAGACCAAAAGAACTGGTGGTGGAATTTTGCAGGTGCAGACACCCCTGGCACCAGTGAACATGCAAGAAATGGACATCTTCGATACTGTGGTGGCATCAGCTATCTTTTTTGAAGTGGTATGCTGCATCTCTACAGCAGACAGGAAGAGGCTAGACAAACTCATTAAGAGGCCCGGCTCTCTGTAGACCCACTGCAGTTGGTGGGAGACAGGAGGATGTTAGCCAAGCTGGCATCCAAGCTGGAGAATGATTCCCACCCCATGCATAAGACTCTGGCAGCACTGATCAGCTTCTTTAGCAACAGGCTGCTTCACATTAAATGCCTGAAGGAACGGTATCACAGGTCCTTTCTTCCTGCTGCTGCTACATTATACAACCAGCACTGCTCCCACCACACTTAGAACATTGTCTCACTTTCCCATATGCAGCTTAATGTTTCATGTGCATTTATTTGTAACTAGGAGGTTTTTTTAAAAGACTTTTTCTGTTTTTACTTTATTATGCATTGTTTTGAATTGTACTGTCTACTTGTCAGTGTTCTACTTGTGACAGTGTTTTGTTATACTGTACAACCCAGTTTTGGTATAACAACAAAGTGAATTGAATTAAATGTGAAAGAGTCTTGAGTCGTCTCGAAGTTTCTTGATAATGACCATAAAGGAAAGAAACAAAAACAATGTGAATTAAAAACAGCTATACTTACGCAAATACAGCAGTTGTACAAAACACTGAGGCAGTCTTTCACCAAGTCATCGTTCACTGAAGAAAAAAAAAAAAAAAAACAACAACCACAATTCCACACGCAAAAAAAGTATGATCATGTATATTTTAGAGAGAAGAAACTAACGACTGGTTGAAGTCTAGTCTTACTCTTTTGTTCCTGTAGCGTAGTTATAGTGGGTCTCATTAAGATCTCCACCAAGAGCTGTGCATAAAACATGACATATACACACAAAATGCACATTAAAATGTTGTTGGAGTGATAGAGATAGAAAATTACACACAGAGTGCAATAGCTTGATATAACATACTTTTTTACATTGGAAAACAAATGCATATAAAAAAGGACTGGGACTCACCAATTAATCACAGAGTTTTATTTAGTCCCATTCCCACAGTCTGGCTTTACAATCATTTGTGAAAGAATAGATCATTCTAAAGAGCTTACTGTATTTGAGTGTGGTACTGTAGTAGCTATACATCTGTCATAGTCTCAGAACACCAAAGCACATTAAACCCTATTGTATGAGAGATAGAAGCTCGGTTTCCCAGTTGGCTGCGGTGTATACATTGAGAATTAAAGAGCCAACAGTGATTAACACTCATTGTGTTAAAACGCCACAGCTGTCACTCGATCAGTGGTTATTGTTAAGCTTAGCGTTACCTAGCTCAGTGTTGCTGTGTCATTATGGTTTGGGTAAGTTAACGGTACTGGTACTAACTCCGGTCTTCTCCCTATGTAAGAAGTCACTAAGTGAGTAATGCGCCATGACACTCATGTGAAATACTGCTTATGTAGGACCTTTGCAGGAGAAAAATCATATATTATTTATTTGAGATAAAGGTCTAATTTCTTGTGCTTGGAGACTAAAAGCTTACTATAACACACACTATAGTGGAACTAGTGGAATATACACTTGACCAAAACAAAAGTATCCAATTTCCAATATTTTTGATAGATTGTGATCCTGTGGTCCTAATTAATTTTCTTCATTAGTCATTTAGTTTATGATTTACATACATAGTCTGTATGTAGAATGTGAAAAATTTGAAAAAAGGAAAATCACAGTCCTTAGAGTGCAAGGTGGTGTCATCAGTCAGCCAATAATCAACCAGTAAACTAAACCAACTATATACAGTTCATTAAAATGAAACACTAATAGAACTAGAAAGTATTGACATTTTTTTGGTAGTTTTGGTTACAAAATAGCTATCAGTTATCAAAATGGATGCCTATTCATTTTCTGTAGACTGGTTGATAAAAAGAATTGTATCTGCTCTACATTTCAGAATAACTTGATAAATATGCACCTACACGTTAGTAAAGAAACTTATAGTTCAGATAATTTGCCATTAGCCAAAAACAGTGGCTAGCAGGAAAGTGAGTAAAGGATGATTTTATTTTTGAAGTGTACACTAAAATACGTGCCTTATATGTTCACATCCACAGTGTTCAGTCACACTGTTAATTTGCTTAATGTTCACCAGCTGTACACAACTTTCCACAAACAGTTCGATTATGATTGTGTAAACCATTCCACTTAGAGCAAAGGGCAGAAAATTCCAACGTTTAATGTTTTGTTTCAGACAGGATATTAAATGTAGAAATTTGTTTTGTAAAAGATGTTTATTTAGATGTTTATAGTAACGTGTGATCCAGATTCCCAAAAATTTAAATTTCTCTGTATTCACTTTGAAAGGAGCACCCTCATTAATGGGGATCAGTTCACTTTTAAAAGGGCTAATCGAATATTTAATAAATTTACAAAATAAGTCTAATAATTTAAGATCGTTAAGTACAGCAGATATTGTGGAGGAGTATAGAGTTTTAATATAGGATATAATTCATGAACTGAAGCCAAATTTTTCAAATATGTAAAAGATTAGTATCTATTCGTCATAAAGACGAAGGTTGGTCTGTACAGATAACAGAGTAAAGAGACACTTCAAGACAGAGGGCTGAAAGCTTTGCATGGATTTCTATCTAAAGCAGTCTCATCATCTAATAGTTCTAATGTGTACAGGGAGATAATGATAAAAGCCTGAGTTTATTTTTAAAATGATCAGTGTAGTTTAGATCTTGTTCTTCCCAGATAAGTGGTTATCTGCTTTCACAAGTTTTGGACCCGTGACCTGGTGTTTTGCAAATCTCACATCTTGCAAAATGAGAAGGAAGCTTCAATACCGAGGTATGCCAATACACATATTTGAGGATTACAGCTCTGATCTTTTAAGAGCAATGTGCTGAATATCGAGGAGTTATGAGGGAGCTTTACTACCTCAGTTTTATATGTGCTCTTCACTATCCAGCTAAGTTGTTTGTCACGATGGAGAATGTTGGCTATCAACCCCTCAGGATGCTCGTGAACTGGTGGCTTCGCTCCGTCGTTCCTCAGCAGAATCCTCATAGGTGCAGTGGCTATGAAGGAGAACCACGCTCAAGCTCGACAACTTTTAACTGGACATACTACATCAGATGTCAGTGTGTTTACTCCAGTTTCTGGCAACACACTTCTATATGGGGACTCCTCTGAACTTACAAGTTCACGAGCCGCGAGTTGTTCTCCACAACAACCAATCTGTCTTCCCTATAGTTTTGATTTTTAGCAGTTGGGATGTGGTATTAAGTCTGAACTACGTATTGGTATGCTGTCAACTGTATGTTGCCATCATTCAACTGTTTATTTAAAGATTCTGTTCAATGGTGCAAGTTCTCTCAGAACCTACGTCATAACTTCTCTTACAGAGTTGGCAGTTATCATAATTTAATAGTCTTATGGTGGTCGTGTCTTAGAAATGTCATTGTTAACCATTGTTTTGTTTTTGGCTATGCGAGCTTAAGATCTGCAAGCACAAGTCATTATAAGAGGTAGTGACTGCCACTTTAAATGGTAGTTCCCCATCATGAAGAGTTAAAAGGGCTCCGTTTATAGCTCCCCTTTTTATATTTTCTGTTATTGCAGTTTACACATCTACAAATGCTCTCCTGCTTACTATGGTTAGACGGCAACACATAATACTGTAACTTAATCTCCGACTCAAGCGTATTGCAGACGTTTTGAGTTCTTGAAGTGGAATGTGAGGGGTTTAGGCAGTGTCAAAGAAAGCCAAGGTATTTGCACACCTGAAATCTCCATCAGCAGATATAATGTTTCTGCAGGAAACTCCTGTTAGGCCTAATGCTAAGGGGAGCCTCAAGGTTAGTTGGGCAAACCAAATATATCAAGCTAATTTTAGCACCAAGGCAAGCTGCGTAGCCATTTGACTTAGTAAAAATGTGCCTTTTATCCATTCGTCTACAATTAGTGGTACCAGTAGCAGGTTTCTTATTGTGGCTGGCACTTGAATATCTATACCAATAACTTTTCTTAATTTGTATGCCCCCAATTTGGACAACCATAATTTTTTCCCTTAAAGGTCTTCGATACATAACCTAATAATTTAAAACCAAACATTGTAATCTGAGGAGATTTCAACTGTATATTGGATCCTCTCCTAGCTAGACAGTCTCTGACGTCTCCTCACAAATCCAACTCCAGTGTCCTTGGTAAATTTTAAACTGTGTTAACTTTTAAAGCAGTAACATCAGTCAATTATAGTATCTGCCCAATCAGTGCTGACCATGGAACTGAAAATTGGAAGCTGTTGAGCCTGAGGCCACCAATTGCGTTTTTATGCCGCTATTTCATCAGATTAGGTGTTCACCAAATATTTGCAAAAACAGATTTCTCACTTTATTACAGAGAATGATATTAGTGATGTTAGTGACTCCATGCTATCGGAATCCCTAAAGGCAGTTGTTAAGGGTCATATAGCTCTTGTCTCTAATAAAACGAAAAGTGAGAATGTCAAGTTAAAAGATATAGAACATGAATATATCAAGAAAATATTTTATTATAACCCTAATTATGTCATCCCCAATCCGATCAGCAAATTAAATTATAAATATAACACTATTCTTTTACAAAACATACAATGATTTGCTCGGTAATTAGACAAAAAAAGCAGCAAAGGCTATGGATGCTGATATAAGGCTAAGAAGAAAGCTATATCTCAGTTTCCTAACAACAAAGCCCCTGTTCCTGATGGTTTGTCATTGAATTCTATAAAGCATAATTACCAGCTCTTGCCCCACTGCTTCTACGTGTGCCCAACCATTCAAAGAAAACTATAGCATTACACCCCGACAAAACAGGTATCATTCCGGGACGACATATACACTCTAACCTCCCTCGCCTTTTCAATACTACGCATCATAAACATGAAAATGAGTCTGTTGTAATTGCACTGGAGGCTGAAAGGCTTATGACTATATTAAATAGAAATATGTTACAATGTCTAAAACAGTTTAGCTTGTTCAGAGAGATGTTTGTGCGGTGCTGTTCACATTCACCATATCTCTTCAATCGAGATACAGCCTGAAGAGGTTTTAGCCAGTAAAATTAGAGCAAGTCACGAAACCGCACCAATTTAAATACAGTCCACAGTCTATCCTTATTTGCAGACAATATAACAATATTTTTTTGTAGCGGCCCAAACATCTAACCTATCCGCTATTGCATCTAATTGATACTTCTGGGAGTTTTTAGGACATATGATTAATTGGGAAATGGGTGAGCTGATGCCCCCGTCGGACGATGTCGACCTAAGTTTACTAAATACCAGCCGCCTAAAATTACAAAAGACCAATTTCAAACTTAAAACTAGAGAGCGCACATGGGATTGTACTGTACACATCCATAAGTGGGTAAAAAAAAAAAAAATTTAAAGATGAATTTCTATTTAATTCACTGACAAATGAGTTTTTATTGGCCAGTTCACAGTCTTAAATGTACAAATGTCGAATATCTCACCAGTCCCCGACATTTAATTATGACGTTTTTGTAAACTACAAATTGCATATGGAAGAAGACTGCAAAAACACAAACACACTCACGTTCACGCCTCCGAACAGGTGAAATGTGTGTGTGTTGGGGAAAACAGCCTCATGCGCAGTTCTTTTGTCCTCTGCAACAAACGACATGGCCTCTACAGACAGTAAGGAGGATAACTCCTGCAGCGCAAGGAAAAACAGCTGCATCGTAAGTACCAAAAATAAGTGTACAACTCTACAGCCAAGTGTTTCATATAAGCTCTTGATCATTTATGGATACAAGTGAATGCTATAGTTCTGATTCATTATACAGAAATATTATACAGTCTCCAAAAGACTTTAAGTTTGAAAAACAACTTTATTTAGCACATACATTTTATTGATGCTTGGTCAAAATAAAGAACTCTATTTCTAGCTAATGAAATGAGGCACAAAAAGTTAATAAAAGCTCTTTTAATGCACATATAATCCAGCCAAATCTATCTAAAGATTAAATACAATATTTTTTTCTGTTTAAACTTACTAACCAACACACCCAATTAGAAGGCAGTAAAATATAATAGAACTTACCTTCAGCATAGCGTGCGTGTGTGTTAAGTCGCTGTTCAGATGGCTACTGGTGTACAGTTCCTGCAGCAGTGCAGGAATGCTGTGCCAGTTTGCCTTTTGAGCTCTCTCCTGGAGCAAGGCTCGAGGGAGCTGCAGAGAAACAAGTTTAAAAAAAAAAAAGTAAGGTTTTGGAATCTACAACAGAAAAGGGAAATGGGAGACCTAGCTTAAAGTGCTGGCTGTCATTCTGGGACACATTCTGCATATGATCCCCATCTACAAAAAACACAAGACTAAGCCTGGAGGACTTTGAGTGTGTGCCGTCTACTTAATCACAATGTTTTAGTTTCCCAACCCAATCAACAAAAATGTGTACAAAAGTGTGTCAAATGCCATAATTACTGGGAGAAACAAAAGCATTTCATAACCTCTCAGCAAAATTATATGATTACAATTTTAATAATGTAGAGTCAGTTTCATCAGCCGCTGCACAAACTCAAGATGACATGAATAAAATGCGGGAAAAAAAACCCCGCTCAGTTTGTTGTGAACTGGAGTTTTAAAAAAACTGCCAAACCAAATTTGCTCAAGGTGATGAGTACACCATACATCTGAAGTGTTAAATGTCTGTAGGAGGCACTTCAGAGAACGCAGCAGTTCAGTAAGTCACCTGATGCACTGTTTTACACTAGTTTTGGCCTAAAACGTCTTTTCAAAACGTGGAATAAATGCAGGGCATAGTAAAGAGGCTTGCCAGTTTTCACATTACAAGAAACTTGTGAGGGTGGTCTTAATTGCGTACATTTGTGTTGTTCATATTGCAACCCCTGGTTTCCTGATACCACCACTGTGCACACCAAACCTCCCGCACCCTTACAACATTAAGACTTCAGTGATAAATAATAAAAAGGCAGGGGCGTTCCTGTGAATGACATGATTCAACTTCATTTATACTCCTCAACGATGCTTCAAACTCGTCATGTACGTTTAGTTTTACTGCTCAGTGTCTATTATTCACTTTGTTACTGGATATTTTGATACTTAATCAGAGCTTAATACCTAACATGATGTTATTGAGGAGTTGTTTATACTCTTGTGCACTCCCACTACCTTTAAACGTCTCTCCTACCTGTGTGCCTCTGCTGAAACCTCGTCCTGAAACCACACTTTGCATCAGTCGGGGTAAGATATTATTGTGGGGCAAACCTCTTCGAGGTAAAGTCCCATGGGGTACATTGTCGAGGGTTAACTTTTTGTCCCTGACGTTTGGTTTCTCGTTTAGCGCCGCCATTACCACCTCCTTCCTCTTATCACTACAACAGGAAGTTCCGCCTTCATCGAAAAGCATCCATTTATCTGCACCGCTGCGCCACCATACGTCACCGCAGTTTCAGGACAGTGGTTCGGCATCAGCTGTTTCAGCACAGGCGATTTTCAGTCTTGCGTCACATAAACTTCTGGAGGCGGTAAATGCTCGTGCTCCTTGCAACCATGGTCTAAGTTTATAACAGCTATGGGCGGGTCATGCCTTCTGGTTAGAACTCGTCATTAATGCGCACTGAGATGATCTTTTCAAGGGCCCCCTTACCAAACCGACTAGCACCGATTCGACATGAACTTGTTCGCCCAGGTCTAACATACAGTAATAGCTCTTTTCTACAAACTACCACCACCTTTGTTGACCCGGTTCAGTCCGGAACAGAGACCAGAACAACCACTCGCACAGAAATGTGTAATGTATACAATGTACTAATTCATATGAGGGAGAAAGCAGGTAATAGAACAAGTTCCAGGTAATCAGCCTGATGAACCCACCCAATCCTAAAAACACTGCACTCAGTCTATCCACTACAACTCGGTTATTACCCAACAATTACCACCACACAATTCACTACACTTCAAAGATACAACCGCCCAAACAGGCCCCAGTAGCTGCCTGTAGCTCTATCCAGACCTTCCAGTTCATACACTATTTAAAAGAAACATGTATAAAGACAGAGACACATTAGACAATTTTAAACACTTAACACAGACAAGACTCTCCCCTTTCACCAAGTCTAGGCTACTGGCGTCGTCTCAACACTTTCCCACAGGACTGCTCCACCGTAGGTCACACTGCAAGCTTCAGCTACATTTAACAATCAGTTAAGCGAGCACACGGCTGCACTCTTAACCCCCAACTATCTAACTATAGGAGGCGATTGTACCTCCCCTCCCAATGCTGGAACAACTGTCCAATCCACTGTCTATCATCTTCACCAGTGGCCTTAAACAACCGCGAGCAATACTTCCCAACCCTGATGCAGTCAAAGCTCTCACACGCCAAAAACGATTCTCCTGCCCTCTCTTTGACTCTCCTTTTTAACTATACAAACCCTTAATCACCCACCGGTGCAGCCACGCACCCATTAGATGCACTGTCCACCCTTTACTGGTCCGCAGCATTTACACTCTCCCTTCCTTACTCACCCTGACTCCCACCATTCTCTCCCCCCACCTTAAAGCAGACTCACCCCTGAGTCACCATTACTGTACCTAATAACCCCTTAGCCACACTGGTGCCCTCTTACAAGCCTGGCTCCTTTGAAGCTGCCCTTCTACGGCATGGTGTCCATTCTCTAGTAACCTCAGAGTCATTACAGTACCAGTTACTAAACCAGCAAACCCCATGTCCTGCACACCGGCTTCAATCTGGTGCTCCTCCACAGTTCCCTGCATGGGCTCTATCACAACTGGACCCTCTGCTGCACCTTGTCGGAACTGCAGTCATCCAAACTCCCAGCCGGGGGATAGTGATCGCACTGTAGGAGGCCTCTCTACTGGCACAGGGAGAGAGACAAGTTAAAATTCAATTAAAATTCAATACCACTTCCGGACCTCCCTGGACTGCTCTTACTCTATAGAACACATCTGTGACTCCCTCCAGTGCTCTATAAGGGCCTTATCTGATGTCTTTTAACAGCAGGGACTACAGTGGCAAGGGTTTCTGCAATATAAGAGACATTCATTAACCGAGGTTTACCATTTTTCCCCCAGCCCCAGCACAATTTCCTTCCCAAACACGACCATGTAAGGGATAAACCTGATGCTGGCATGCACACTGCTACGATATGCCATCAAGTGTCCCAATGATTTTAAAGCACAAAGTTAAATTAATTTAATTTATTGGCCGATTAGAGAACTCAGATGATCCATTAGAAATGGCAGAGGCTTAATTGGATAGACAAAAGTTTAAGAATTATACCCATAAACTGGCTTTTTACTTATATGGACTGTATAGAAACTATATTGACTCTAACAGATGGTTGGGTAAAGCTCCTAAGGATGATTACTGAGTATTGGAGACTGCTGCAGTTCTGAAACACACAGTGGCCGAAAAATCGGATCGATTCAAATGGGTATCTGACACTGGATAAGCCTTTCTGGTTGACTAACATTTGAGCTAGTTGTTGGTGACACAGGCACCTGGTTGGCAGTACTTGTGTCAGTGGGATCTCAAGAAACAATGGTGTTGATATTCGAATCATAGAATTATGGGCTTTCAGCTCTACAGATATTTGTGCAATTATCCATACTCAACATGGCTATTGGTACAGATAACTTCCAAGACATGTGGTTTTGTCAAGATTCAGAAGGGTTGCAGTTGTGGTCTGATGTGTTGTTTAGGTGTGGTTATCTGAGCAATTATGCAAATAATGTTCTATGGCAGAGAAATTGTTCCCAAGGCAAAGTGGATGTAATTTCTAAAGTTCATTCTGCGTATGATTTAGGGATTCTGCAAAAACAAGAGTCTGTGGATTTGCATAATCTACTTCAGAATGTGGACAATTTCAGTGAACATAAAGATGGATGCAGTAGTATCCCATCCAACATTATGTTGGTACAGGTTAGGGGTAGGGATGCCCCTTTTCACAGATATCCTCACCTGACGTCTACAAGTAATAATTCTATTTGGCCTGTTAAGAGGCCTGCTAAGTCAGGTCAGGCCCTCCACGCCACCTGAAATGGGAAAACCCTGACATTCTGTCATTAATGTATAAAAATACAAAGTTTGTGTGTAATCTGAAAAATGCTTTTTGAAGGGTTGCTGTGGACCCAGCTTTTTAGTACAAATTTACTTTTACCTTTGATGGAAATCACTACACCTGAGCTGTCTACCACAAGGCTGGGTGTTTTCTCCCACACTGTTTCACAGATGCCTGAGCAAAATACTGGAAGCGTTCTCAAAGCTAAGTGCTTTGGTTGCATATGTGGATTATCTGCTTCTGCTTATACGAAAGAATGGCATTTAGAATACAAACTGTTCACTCTGCTGAGAGGGAGTGAATTGAAACAGAGATCATCCCTTTGTTTTGCAAATATCTCCCTCAGACACTTTGCATCTCAGGTCCTCTCAGGAAGAAGTGTATGATGTCCGTGCACGGCACCTCCTTGCAGTTCACTGGGCTGTAAGTAATTTTATTCACATAACCAGTTTCTCAAACATCATTCTGCAGACACTTCACACTTCAATCCAGCTTTTCATTCAGGGGGATGATTCAGGTGTTTCACACACAAGGCTGGCCAAATGGACTTTAAGACTGGATTTGACTTTAATAGACACTGAGGATCAGTGCAAGCTACGTGTGCTCCTGCCACAAACTGTTCTGGATTAAGGTGTGCCACACACCTACCACACTAAACCATCAACTTTTCCTGATGTGTTCTGTAGGATGTTTGTGGCTTGTTTTCTTGATTTAAATTCAAGTACCACTCTGGTACAGTTCTGGTACTTTTTCTGGTACGTTTGCTGTTTATGTGGTAGGTGGACAAGACTTCCATTTCAAATCCCCTACGTTTGTTTGAAAACAAGCCACTGGACATTTTTTTAAAGTGCCTTTGCGGGAAATGACAGAACACCTTCCTGTGTGGGGAAAAGAAAGAATTTATTGTAGTTGTAAGTCATTCACACAAGTCAAGCCCCTGAAGTATAAGTCACACCGCTGCTACACAGATTTCCTCCAGTTGCTGTTCTCAAAGTGAAAACCTGGTGCTTCAAATTTCCCTGAAGACAATTGCTGTGGAGATTCATCTGCAAGGATCTCCACGCTCATGGACAACTATGGCTTTCCTCTCAGGGGACGCCACCTCCTGCTTACATTACACTGCTGCTACTGGGACCAGCACTGAGAATAAGCGCCTCAGACTCCCACCTTAACCTGACTGTCCAAGCACAAACTGATAATGCTGCCTGCAGAAGTCTGATCCCCTCGTCTCACAAATCACTGCTGGCATCTCTGGGGCAACTGCACTCTCAGACCAGTGGAAGCCTGTCAAAGACAAACTGACTGTTCACAAAGGACTATTACTGCATGATCGACGCTTTGTGGAGCCAAAGTCGTTGCGCACCGACATTTTGGAAAGGCTGAACGAGGGATTTTGGTAGCCTGGCATGGAAAAAAGACTATTGTAAAACATGCCTAGTGTGTGCAGACATCAGAAGAGAAAAGGTCTTTCCAGACCAGTGGTCTATGGTTGAATAGATTATACTGTATAAGCCTGCTGCCAATGACACGTGAACACTATTGAATATACTATCAATAATCAATACATCACGACAGCTTTCTGCAGTCACAGTAAAAGCTACAACAAAGACTTGTGGGGAAAAACAGAAGGGCCAAACACCTTCCTGTCATCATAATAGCACTGAGAGCAAAACAGAGCCAGCGGATTCTCACCACACACCCTTATGACAGGAGTCAGATGGTCAGATGTTCTGAGCCACATATCAATACCACTTCATATAGACATAGAGAAATTGGCTTACTCTGGCTTACTCACTGACACATTCCCTCAAGCTGCAAACTATGTGGGAAAACTTAATACAACAAGCTTTATTACGATCAGCATGTAAAGTCTTGTTATGGGGAGGTGGGGAGAAGGTCATGGTCAGAGTAAATGCTCAACAAGGAAATTAGGATGCCAACTGAGCTCTGTCATTTGACATTGTAGTGTGGGGACAGCTCCTGTTCCAAAGTCAAAGAGGCAAAAAAGGGCAAGAAAGGTAAACAGAAATGGTTTCATGTGGACCAAAATAAAACCTCTTGTCAGCCCCAGATGTCTCTTTTAACCTAAAAATAACTGTGTCTATGAAAATGTTGTTTATGTTCATGTTATTGACTGGGTAATTAAGGATGCGCCGCATGCTGCATTAAGGAGGATCACCAGTGTATGCGAACATCAGCCTGTAATGAATAATATAATTAAGGGGGTTACATAAAAAATAAGAGACTGTACTCGCACCCAACTGTTGCACACTCTGACAGATTAATTACAAGAATCTCATAATTCAAAACACATGGGCCAGGCTCCTGAGGTGTTCTCAGGGTGAGTGAAAGAGAGCTTTGGATCATCACTGTTTTGATTACTACATGGCCCTGAATACATGTGACTACTTAAATTCATTGCTCTCTAATCTTCCTCACACAGTCACACATGGAGAATCTTGATGATACTGAGTTTTCTAAGCTATCTGAGGCGACAGAGCCTGTTTCTCATGGGAACTGCATGGTGTTACTATTGCATAGGAAAGTCTGCTTGAGTGGCGTTGTTTGAAATCTTCTGTGATGTCATGTGCGCTTTGTGCACCAGAAATGAGGATGATCTCTACGCATTCTGCTTGGGATAAAGCCATACATTGTCTGTATAGAAGCATCACTGTTTTAGGAAACAATGAGAATGAATGAAGTTGATATGAAACACACCACAGTTTTCTGGTGGAAAAATGAAGTTGAATCCAAGATCGTGTCAATCAAGATGGCCACCATGTTAGTGACATGGCCTAACAGGGTTCCCCCTCCCCCGTAGCTTGTGTCTAAAATCGGTTTTCATTTAATAAAGGTGTTTTCCTACTTTTGAGACACCTTGCATGAAGGTAAAAAGAAAGAAAATAATATACAAGGCTAAAATATGGCTGGCTTACACAAATTGAAATACATGCTAAGGTTATATAATACATACTGAGTCCCAAATAATATTTCAGAGTAAGACTTGCTTATACATTGCATTTTTCAGTTCAGTAAACACAAATCTTGATAATGCATAATAAAATGTTTATGGAACTGCTGTCCATTAGACCCTTTTTTACTGCACATTCAGCTGACAGGACGGCTTACAAAAGGCGCTTAGTACTCAGCTTGAGTTGGGTTGGCTGTTACCACAGTGAAAATTTGCATTATTTTGGTCATACTTTTAACTAAAGGAAAAACGTTGCCACTGCATCGCTTCCATGCCTGATTTAATCTTCTATGGCTGACTTAAAGGGGTTGTCAAATACTATATTAATTTGATTGTGCTTGAGGCTATACCTGGCATAGGTGACGTTAAAATACACAAGGATAATAGGCCTCATTCACTTTCCCACTTTTTTTTTTTTTATGGAAAAGTTAATTTTCCTAAACTGTAGAATTTCTTGCACCTGTGTACTATTGCATGTATATATAATCCAAATAGAAAGCAAACACAGGTGAATATCAGAATCATTGTGAAAGCTTAAACAATGGGTTTAAAAACGTATCATTTTTAAGAACGGTTGAAATTACGCTGGGTGGGACTATATCTAAAGATCCACATAAGGATCACATCCCACAAAGTCTTAGCTAGCTAACATTTCAGAAACCCCATATAGCTAAGGTATTTACTTTCCCATTTTTTATACTAGGGAAGGAGTAATGCTGTAACTTGCAAAAACACTTTCTCACCCTATTGTTGTTGGACGGCCAACTTCCATCCTTAAATTTTAGACCTGTGTTTTTACCTCCACAATGATTTTTAGCATTGGGCACCTAGAGGACCAGTGTAAATTTCTAGATCTGGGTTGATACAAGGTCAACACAGGCACTGGGTTAGCCTTACTGTTGTACCATGCTAACCAGCTCTTCCATGGGCATTTATATTTTTTGGGTTAGCAACATACGTCCCATCAATTCCACCTTTCTGGCAAGTATTTAATGCCAATTCTGTACTTCAGAGCACAAAGACAAAGCTTTACTCAGGCTTAGCAGATGAACATACACCGATCATCCACAACATTAAAACCACATCCTTGTATCTGCACTCAATGTCCCTTTTATCAGATCTGCTTATCATATAGGTGCACTTTGTAGTTTTACAATTACTGACTGTAGTCCTTCTTTTCCTCTGCATACTTTCTTTAGCTCCCCTTACCCTATTCTTAGGACCACAGAGCAGGTATTACATGGGTGATAGATCAAATTCAGCACTGCAATTACACTGATGTGGTGTTGGTGTGTTAGGATGTGACGAGCTGGTGTGATTGAATCAGAGACAGCAGGGCTCCTAGAGTTTTTAAACACCTCTGTGTCACTACTGGACTGAGAAAAGTTCACCAAACTGCATCCTGTGGGCAGCATCCACTGACCACTGATGAAGGACTAGAGGATGTCCAACATGAACTGTGCAGCAACAGATGAGCTATTGATTTTACATCTACAAGGAGGAACAGGAAGGTAGGAGTGTCTAAAAGAGTGGACAGTGACTGGACAGTGTTTTCCAGCGCCACCACTCGGTTTGATCCACTCACACAACCACGTAACACAAATAGACACAGAGTGTAAATACAAGTAGGTGGTTTTAATGTTAAGGCTGATGGGTGTAAGATGATCCATGTCTAGTTCCAAGTAAACAAAGGTTTAGGACTATGCACAATGTGAATAGCCCAACAGCACACCTAAACCTTTCTCTAACACAAACAGCACCAATTTTGTTGCATAATGTATAAACTGAGATTGTTTTACGTATATTGAGGTTAATTAATGCTTTTTTTTTGGATTATCAAATGAGGTTCCAAATAGCAGAGTTTACATTTAATTACTTAGACTCTTGAGTTTGCATTCAAATAAAACAGCAACTGTTTTAAATGATGGCTTTATAAACTTAGGCCTAAAAACACAATTAACAGATGATATGCTGTAAACTTTTCCATTTCACATGCAATGCATAATGTAGGCAAGTCAAAATGTCAGATTTTTTATTCATAAAGCATTAGGGCAAGAAATACCCGCTACATTTTCCAAGCTTTCCAAGTGGTGTAGGGCAGAAAACAAGCAAGGCTATTCAAAGCCCTTGAAAGTATCACTTACTGCATTACAAATAATACTGTTACATGTTTATCATCGATTAAAATACCCTAACAGTGTCAAAACAACAATAAGTAATATGCTGGTTGTGTAGGCATGTAACAGTTTTAAGTCTTTTGGTGTACGTACCAGCTTTGCACAGTGTTATAAGTATTGTTAGAGCATATCTCTAGTCTAAAGTAAATACAGAAAAATAACTGCATGTATTATTTGTATTCCAGAAAATGTTGAACGTTCAAGGGCTTTGAAAATATAAGCATGGTGCCATATATGTAAGAATTAGAAATGCACCCGATCCCCAATCTTTGTTTCCCAATCCAATCCAGACATATTTTAATGGAGCAGGTGTTGGTTATATTAAGCCTGGTCTGACTTTGATCTTTTGTCTTTTCCATTTTGTGTTCTTTATCAGATATTGTCTCTTTATTTTGCCTTCTACTTATGTCAGTAATATATAAAGATGGTTATAAAAGCTGTTAAGTGCTAGATTTCATACACCTGTGGCAACTGGACTGAATGAAACACCTGAATTCAATGATAAGGGGTGTGTCCTAATACTGCTGTCTATATAGTATACATTCAGATTTTATATCACAACGCATATACCATTCTACCAAATTAGTTAAAACTGCAATCCCACAGTACAGAATATTTAGAATACAGAGTATTCAGACCTTTTGAACAGATATTTACAAGGATTATGTTAGGCTCTATTTTCAAGTACTTTCTAATGTGAAGTAGTCACATTTGTGAAAATTATGTATAACAAATATTCTTAAATATGAAAATAATATGAAATAAACAAATATGCAAAAAATGCTGTCACTACATGCTTTAATTTGGCCATTTAGTTTAGAGCTTTAGTTTTAGCTTTAGTGCATTTTTGAGCAGGATGTGTGACTGCATCCCTGCCCCTCATTTTCTGTAAATAAGTACAGTTCAAGTCAAACATGTACAGTGTGTTCTCAGCTTTGACAAATTCAATAGAATGATCCATCTAAAAAATATTAAAAATATCAAAATAACTGGTGGCAGGTAAGTCAAATATTTGTACACAAACAAATATTAAATGCACTATAAAATGGTAAAATGATCCATTTAACCATATAAAAAAAAACAACTACATAGATCAGTCCAGAATGTCACATATGTAATTTTACTGTAGTACTGCCTAGCATATCTTACCTAAATTATGTGGCTGAATAATCTACAAACTAGAAAGATCAGACGGGTGGTTGTGGTCTAATAAGTACTTAGACTGGATTGGACACAAAGAAACTGGATTGAGACATCTGTTGTAAGCATTACTGGTTGTACTGCCAGCCTATAAAGTTTTATAAAACCATTTTTGCCCTTTCTTTTCCCTAGTATTGAGGTCCTTCCTGTTACAGGCTGTGTTCAGTGGTACATTGCACTTTAATAGCTACATATATAGATATATAAGCCAACAGGAATGATACACCTTCACAACCATTACATTTAAATGCATGAGTTCATTACGTTCTACATAGATTTCTTTTTAGATATATTTCTTTTTTAATGATTGTTCACCTGAACCATGTTACTTACAAAATAGCAATTCTGCATATATACATTTTATTGTTATATTTTTAGCGAAAATATATATCTGAAGATAAGCTTTGTATTTTGTAATGCCCAAATCATATGTAAATATACCTCTGCAATACAATATTACTTTTTTAGCATATACATATATATATATATATATATATATATATATACATATATATATGGAAGGTCAAAAAATGTGACTAAAATCATTACTGTTCCATATGGCCTTGATGATATAATTGAAGCAACAACAGTGTGGTTTCAGAAATCTATTTCTTATTCAATGTAAATTTAGATGAGAAGATTGAAATTAGACCAAAGTTCCTGGGGCTGCAGAGTCCAAGTTTGATTCTTTCTGGACATTTTCCTGGGAGGGAAATGGTTCAGGGTAGAGGGAAAGCTCCACAGACCTGGTGCAAACAGATCAAGGGGAAAAAAAACAATCAAGGTAAGCATATTAAAACTCCAACAAAAACTAACTAGAAGCTTTGCACATTACACGGACAGAATATACAATGACATTATTAATAATGGGATAAGCAAAATATACTACCATATATCAATAAAAATCTTTGTTGATCTTCCTAATATACTACAAATACCCATGATTTCCAATACACATATTTGAATTTGAGTCATTTTATGTACAGAACAACATACAAATTATTTTAGTCCTCCACCATTAAGTCAATTGAAAAAGTCAATTATGTGTTCACATGATCATATGTGGTCATTCTGAGAGACTGCAACAGACTACATAATGTGGTAAGAAGATATGATATCTGAATATTTTAACCTTTTGGCAATAAACTATGTATATGTACAGGAATTAACGTATTCTCTCTGAAATGGCTAGTTAATTTTGACTCGGTGGACTTTATTAAACATAATAATAAAAATAAAAAATATTTACAATAAAACCTATTTCTGGTTTCCAGGAGTTTGCTGTCCACTAAACCTGCTTTACATTTGTCCTGTTGTCCTAGTCTCATATATCTGATGCATTGTTATACTGTATGTTGTACATTTTGATATATTATTTTGGAACAAAGTCTTTACTGTCACTAGCTATCTCTCAGTACTTCTAAAGAACCAAAATTAAGAGATGCTAGGAGACTCACCTGCCATGCAGTGGGTGTCCATGGAAGGACGCAGACTGTGGGATGTGGGGGTGTGTGTAGAGTGGGTCCAGGGGGACAGACTGTGGCTGGTGCAGCAGGTGGTGTGTGTGGCGTATGGGCAGGCCATCATGCCCTTTGGGGGAACTGTAGCCCAGAGCGTTCCTTAGGTACCAGTCCCGCAGGCCCTCCAGTGCCAGTGCCTTGTGCAGACTGCGAGTGGAGTCATCTGGTGAGGGAAGGGAGAATGGTGCAAACCTGTGGGCAAACGCAGGCAGCTCATTAGTGGCAGTGGAGCCAGGACCAAGGTTTGGGGTTTCGTAAGCAGAAAGGAGGACTGGGTCCTGATTGTGCTGCTGGAGGGGAATGAAGGGTCCACAGGATTTGGTCCGAGTGACTTTAACCCGTCGAGTTTCAGCCTGCTGGTCTCTCAGGAGCATAGGGCTATAGGGGGGTGGGGCAGAGGCCAGGTGGATTTGGGAATGGGAAAAGCCATTGAAGTGTGGAGGGGTGCCAGACACTGAAAAAGATAAACAACAGAAAGTTGAAAAGACTGGTTTCCCTATTGATGCTCAGAACTTTGTTACCAGGCTGAAGCTTTAGTCTCAGTGTATACACCATAAAAAGGTCAATTTAAAACACCATGTAGGACAAAACTAACACTATCCGTTCTTTAAAAACACCATTCTAACAGTACAATAGTGGAATGGTGAAGGACATTTGGATGGATAATTAACAATACAGGCAGATACATCAAGAAAACTTAAGTCAGTCTGCTAAAGGACTAATTCTGTCAAAGCAGAAATGGATGACCAACAAAATGGTGACTATTCAGAAGCGTGGCAAGTTTTAAAGTCGAGATCTCAACCCAGTCAACAATTTGTGGCAGTCCACAAACATTCAGTCCATCACTTTATTAACTTACAGAGCAGATCATATTGGTCTACAACAAAAATACTAGTTGGAAGGATCTGTTTAAGTATTATTCAACTCTCAATGCAGGTTGAACACTTCTGCTAGCACCATATGCACTCGTATAATGGACAGCACAATATGAGTGGTTTTCCGTCCATCTTGTTGAACAACACCAACATGTAAATGCAGTATTAGTTGTTTCAAATAGGTACTAGCTGTATTAACATATATGTTCATGTCACCTGTTTGTATTTGGTTATTAGAATGTGAATACATCGCCTTGATGCAAAGCAACAACACTCGTAGTGAAGCTATTTTTTGGTAGTACTTTGCAAAGTTTTTTGGTTAGCGATGTTAGTTAACAAACTTAGCTATTAGTTGATGTTAAGTAATGTAGTGTATTTACCAGGCACTGGAAAAGAGGAAAGATCAGGCCATATTCGTCCTGGCTGCTGCTGGGGTGGAATCGGCCGCTTCTGCTGCTTGCCCCAAATGTAGTCCATTAAAATCTCATTGTAGCCTAGCCCACTCCCCCTGCCGCCCACTGATGAGCGCATGCGACCCTGCTGCTCTTTAGTGCCTGCCAATTGTCTCTCTGGGCTGCTACGATACATCTGTCTGAGCTTTCCATCCGTCAGGGACTCTGAGCTTTTATAGGGTCCGGCTCTGGAGGGCATGCCATTACGAGGGGGTGCAGACTCAGGAAGGTTGGAGCGGTCCAGCAATGCTTCTGAACTGTTACTGCGGCGAGCGCGCGAACTGTAAGGGCAGCCACGGCGCTCAGAAGAAGACGAAGAACTCTCCAGAGATGCTAACGGCACAAACTGAGGACCATCTGGACTGTCGCCCCACGACTTTAGAGCTGCACCACTGGAGACATCAGACCTGCTAGGGGAAATCAAATCAAATCACTTTTATTGTCACGTCACATTTTCACAGGTGTGAAGGTGAGTGGAAAAATGTATATATACTGTATATATATATACACATATATACATACAGGGGTTGGACAATGAAACTGAAACACCTGGTTTTAGACCACAATCATTTATTAGTATGGTGTAGAGCCTCCTTTTGCGGCTAATACAGCGTCAGTTGGTCTTGGGAATGACATATACTGCGTCCTGCACAGTGGTCAGAGGGAGTTTAAGCCATTCTTCTTGCAGGATAGTGGCCAGGTCACTACGTGATGCTGGTGGAGGTTCGTCCTTCTTGGTGGTATGCTGACATTACCCTGGATACCGTGGCTCTTGATACATCACAAAGACTTGCTGTCTTGGTCACAGATGCGCCAGCAAGACGTGCACCAGCAATTTGTCCTCTTTTGAACTCTGGTATGTCACCCATAAAATTGTGTGCATTGCAGTATTTTGAGCAGAACTGTGCTCTTACCTGCTAGCTGAACCTTCACACTCTGCTCTTACTGGTGCAATGTGCAAATAATGAAGATTGGCCACCAGGCTGGTCCAATTTAGCCATGAGACCTCCCACACTAAAATGACAGGTGTTTCAGTTTCATTGTCCAACCCCTGTACAGACACACACTATATACACAATATGGATGGAAAGTGGATGGAAATGAAGAGATTCAGGATTACAGGATTTAAAATGTTGTATTTCTTATTTCTTATTCTACAGCAATATACTATAAAAAATATATACCTAATATATAAGGCAACAGCAAGAATACAAACAAGTGCACCAAAGAGTGAAAATTGCCATATAGGATGATGTAGTGGAAAGGAAATGCTCAAAAAAATGCAGCATCAAACTGATGTGCTGATATTTTAAAGGGATAATGGATTTTATAAGGGAAGAAGATATAGGTGACTCTGTGATACTGTATTAAAATGCCTTATTTTTTATTCTATTTTATTTTTAATTCTATCTTTGTGCAATACAGATAAGCAGAACAGTCAACATACGTAAACTGTTCACCAGTTAGTGACAATAGACCTTTTGGCACAGGGGGTTGTACAGGGGGGTGGTGCTTTCCTTTGTTGTGCTTTCCTTTGGCACAGGGGGTTGTACAGTTGCTGTATGTAGGTGTTCTTCCTCTGGGCCAGAACAGGATTACAGTTTGTACTTGCAATAAGAAGCGAGCAACCTAACCTCTCACAAGCTTTCACAGCAGCTTACTATAGGCTAATATAATTGAGAATAGAATCAGTGTGTAAGTAACAAGGATACATCGCTAACATAGAAAGGACCAAAGGAGCAGCTTTACTCCTCTACACTACACTACCCTGACCCTCAGAAGGATCCCAGTACATTAACAGAACCAGGTCTACAATATTGAACAAGAGCTTTCCAGGCTTAATGTGTATAACCAACATGTTGGTGTATGCTGGGCTCTCAGTCATCTTCTTAATTGTATTCCTTACATAGACAAGGTCTCTTACATCAAACACCCTCTCTTGTACCCTCAAGTCATACACTCTAAGCTGTTCCCTGGAAGTGCTGTGGGCTTCCGTCATCCACTCTTGCAGGCTGTGGGGAAAATCTGCGACTTCCATACCATCAAATTTCAACTTTGCCATACTAGATATTAAAGATGATATTATAAAATTAGTCTGTTGTGTGTGTATTCAGCTGCAGCGTATAAGGGGCTATCCCAAGGTACTCTGGCTTGGAGGTGCACAGTTTGGCACATTTAGTAGGGCTTACTACTTTGCAATCATTACAGATCTCTGTAAAAACAAATGGACATCTCCATCCATACCAGTGAAAACCCTGACAGAGACATTGCAGCTTCTTACCCTCCCTGAGTGCCCAGACTGTGGATGATTGTGTCAAGTTTGCAAAATGTCTTTCTGCAGTGAGACAGGAACCTGCTTTCTTTCCGGCAGTGCAAAATGGAAAAGACAGACTTCTTCTCCCGCATCAGCTGCTAGCTGGAAAAAGGTTTGCAAAAGGAGTTTCTGTCTGACTCTCACCTGTTTGACCCATATTAGTCATGTCATCCACATTCTCTTCTTCAAGTTTAATGTTCTTTAATGCCAAATGGGCAACGCTGTCATCATCATCTTAAAACCTGCCCCTCATGAGAATGCCTTTTCTCAACAGAGGAGTCAGGATAAATGTAATCCGGATAAATCACCAGTGTTTTCCTTTGACGTCCATGTAGCACTAGCTTCATGACTCTTTGAAATATGCTTACACCAAATGGCATCTATGTATATACAGAGAGGCCATACCGGGTCTTCTTATGTTTTATGTAGTATGATAAGCTCTAAACTGTTATCTGTTAGTTTCATAAGCTAGTTATTAGTAATTATTATTTTAGAATGTGCTTATTGATCATTAAAACCCATTTGACTGACATTTTCTATTTTTTTTTTATTTCTAAGTTCAGCAGAAATACTTTTTAATTAATATGTACATAGCATGATATACCTTAAACTGATATCTGTAGGTTTTACTGACCATGTAAAAAAATTACCATTTTATAATGTTTTTAGTTTTACTTATAATCAAAATATCCATAACCCTTTGTAGATTGTGGCTGTCAATTATTTAAATATTTGAATCTGAAGAAAATCAAGAGCAAGTTCGGGTCTAGCCTTCAAATGTTGTATAAACATCCAGGTGATGCACACTGTTGGAATGCTGGCATAGCTGGATAAATGACCCTCCGAATAGTGTACTAGGTAAGCTTTAGCTCACTACATTGCTCAAATTGGACAAGAGGATGGAGCCATATTAGCCTCGTAATTGGGTTAGAAAAAAGGAAGGTTTTAACCACTACTAGGACCACCCATTTTACATAGAAGCAAAATATTGTGAAAAGCAGACCTCAATTAATTACTAAACTTTGGGAAGATATAAAACATTTTTGTACACATCTACTTACTATCTAAAACATCTACTTTGTACACGCATTTTGTGGACCTAGGTTATTTTAATGCAGGCTTCAACTGCTGCATACCATTTTGATTCTATGTCATTCATTCATTCATTCATCTTTAAAGATGCTTATCCTTTAGGTTCATGGGAGCCTATTTCAGTACTTATGGGTCGAAGGAGGCAAACGTCACAGACATACACATTCACACACACCCACACACACACACACACACACACACACACACCCACACACACACATATACACACACACACACACACATATACACCCACACACACACATACACACACATTCACATACACAGTTTAATTTAGACGCCTTACTGCATGTCTTTGGACTGTGGGAGGAAATCAGAGCACCTAAAGAAATTTACACAGACAGAGGACATGCAAACTCCACAAGGTACACTACATTTGAGATAAATTCCTACAATTTCTCTTATGTGATTTTTTGACTTTTGGTTTTGGTGAATGAGATCAATAATAAAACACAACCTCGTGTGAATGCTGATTGGTGCAGTTCGGGATAAAAGGGGAGTCGCTGGAACGCTCCGACCCTCCATATTTGATGTACTTCTGGGCAGGGAATGGCTTGGGCTGGGTAACAATTACACACAAATGTTATTCACAGACACAGACACACATACACAAAACACAAACACACATGCGCGCACACACACACACACACACACACAATCTTTCAGCTGCTTTAAGCAAACACTGTTTTTTTGGGTCAAAACAGTTGCTTGAAACAGTAGTTTAGAAAGGAAAACAATTTATAATTAGGCAAAAGCAGAGCTTCATAACAAATATGACACTTGTAGCTGAGAATTGAAGGAAAGTATACTCAAAGGATCAGCAAATAATAAATACCAGTGAAATTTTAAAGAAAATTAAGAAAACTTCAGGAAGGAAAATGGACACAGAATTTAAATAGGCAGCATGTGTGATGTAGGTGTGAGTATATGTGTATACCTGACAGAGCTGGAGGCAGAGTTTCGTCGGGTTCTCATTTCATAGTAAATCTCCACTGGAGAAAGTTTTCTGCTGAGGTGGCTCTCTGGGCTCCCCGGTGCCAAACGGGGATGAGAGAGGGAGCGGTGCTCTGGAAACACACTCAGAGATGAATCCTCTGAATACACACACACACACACACACACACACACACACCTGGGGTTTAATACCCACTGTTCAGTACTGCATACAGCCTCCAACAGCATTACAGCTGATCCTGGATCAGTCCAGTCTGAAGCCGGTAGAGTGTAAGAGTAGGGCCTAATTTGGGCCAGAACAAGTATGATTCAGATCCAGCACCTCCCAGACTGAATCGGGTACCTATTTTAGAAGACCCAGCACTTCATTCACACTTTAAATATATTTATATATATCAAATATCTCATGCATGCACTTTAACTTTCAAATTCTTTTGGGTGCACAGAGGGAGAAAAACGATACCAATGCTGTTCATCACTCACAAATGCTGTGATCATCCCGACAAAGGATTTTAGTAACTCTGAGAAAAAACGCCTTTTAAACAGAATTGGCACTTTGAGTGCTGGTTTAGATGGGTAAGACTTGAAGTTACCTTCATTTTTACTCAGTGACTTTGCAATGGTTTGTTAAAGTATGCCTGGGTGATTCTGGAAAAGATGTCTTGAAGGCAGCAGGTGTTGCTCCAAATTCTCTATGTACTTTTGGGCCTTAATGGTGCATTATGAGTGATTCAAGGGCACTTACACAACCCCATACCACAAAAGACCCTGACTTTTCGACCTTTTGCTTGTAACAGTCTGGGGTGTGTTTTTGTTTCTGGTCTATAGCACACAAGATCTATTTCTTCCAAAAACAACTTGATTCACAACAAATGTTTCCACACTGTTATGGTCCACCCCAGATCCATCCCAGGTGCATCCAAAACTAAACTAACTGACCAAAATTCTTTCAATCTGTAATTATGTTACACAACATAGCCTAAATTATTACCTAGACTTTCAACATGTCAATAATATTTGCTTCTAAAGGTCTAATCCTTACCTGGAAGGTGCTGCTGTACCAAATTACAATTACAGTCACCTGTTTTATCACTTGCTTCAAATCACATCATTATTTATTTATTTAACCTCATTACTAGCCATAAATGTTATGTATTGTATGTTAATCTAAGTAAATTATTGCTTTCTCTTTGTCTTATTTGGGGTTGTATTATTGTATCCATGTGATCACTCTTAGAATAGATCGGGAATAGTATATTTATACTATAATCGGTTTATGGTAATAATGATCAGATGGATAGTGTAAGACAAATGTTTGCCAGCATTAGCTGTTGTTAATGTTGATAGAAAGCTAAGGCAACATCTGTAGTTTACAGAATTAGTTACCATAGCACAGGTGCTCTAAGGTGTTGGCTCACAACATTTCCCCATCATACTGCCATATTTTAGACAGGCTTTCTTGCAAAAACAGAAGGTATGAAAACATGTATCAAATAAGGGTCACTGTTTTAAGCTTATATAATGATTTATATAATGAAATTGTCACAGCCTGCAGTTATATATCACTTTTGTGTACATGTGAAAGAAATGCATGCACGTAGCTTAATGTGTGCACTTGTAAAAAAAAAAAAAAAAGAAATCAGTAGTTTGTGAATGTCTAACAAAGATTAGCTGTAGAAATACTTTGAGAATGCGTAAAAAGGTTTTGTGCATGTTATGTGTAATTATAAATATTTTTAACAGAGGTTTCACAAGTCTGAGATATGTAAATCACAATATTTTTTTTTATAATACATCACAAAAATATGCTGTAATATGTGAAACAATCTTTCATAACTACAGGCTATTTGGTCCAAAAAACGGCAAAAGAAAATGCATTGTATTATTAATTAGTATATCACAATAGAGCTAAAGGCGCCACTTATAGCATCCAATGCGCCATATTTTTTGCCAACAAACAAACAAAACACTGTTTTAGTGCTAATTTTTAGTATTATTTTTAGTATTAAAGGCTTGATTTTTATGGTGCTCTTCTGCTGCCTTTGCGCTTTATTACAAATTATTACAATAAGGTAATCAGCTCCACCTGCAGGTTTTTAAAGCCAATAGATTTGAGTTCCTTCAACCCAGTCCCTAACTAAGTCAGGAGGTCAGATCAGACTGGTTAACTACAGAACCGATGTGCTGCTCTTTGGCTAAAGTTCATTACTCCAAACATAAACTTTTGGATGTTTATACATTCCAGCAGCAGAAATCAACTGACAAAACACATTTTTTGTGCAATATAATGGAGTATTTTATGCCAGTGCAATGCTGCCCTGATGCCATCAAAAGCAGAATTTTGTAATAAGGTAACAAGTTCAACCTGCCGATTTTGAAAGACAATACGGAAAGAAGTCCCTGACTGACCTGTTTGGCTACAGTTTGTCATTTCAAACTTTAACTTTTGAATCTTTATATACTCCTGCGACAGCTTGTGCCTTTCATCCATCTAACATTTATGCTGTTTAGGATATTTTATATCAAAATACTAGCTCTTCTCATATGAGTGGTGAAGGCAAGTTCTGTATCAATAATTGAACCAGAACACATTTTATTTTTATTATTATGAGGATGATGAAGACTTATTATTATTATACCCGTCTACTCCCAAAAAGTTGGGATGCATGCAGAACGTAAATAATTGTAAATAAAAACGGAATGCAATGATTTGCAAATCTCACAGACCCACATTTTATTCACTATAGGACATATATCACATTTTAGATGCTGAAGTGGAACTTTCATAAAAATTATGAAAAAAAAACTCACTTAATACTTAATGGCAGCAACACAAAGGGATCGCAATGCAAATCTGTAAATGTCTGGAAAGTTAGCAAGACCAAAGGTTTTGAAGATGAATGTTGTCCTAGATGATTATTATTAATTATTAGTATTATATATAATTTAGCACATTCTCCTAACACATTTGGAATTGCAATAAAGGCAGTGGACAAGTAAAACACTTGTATTGGATTCAAAGAACAAAATTAATCACCATTACATTTAAGTAAATTGCACTTCATTTTATTCCATTTTGAGCTGAAAATTATGATATGGTAACAAATGGCCTACTGACAATACTATGATTAAATGGAAATTAATTTTATTAATTAAATTAATTCCATGCCACTATTTTTGAGTAATCCTTAATTTTAAGCAAATAAGATCTTAATATGATTTTAGTTCAATTAATTTAATATTGTTGTGTGAATAATGTTTATATATCCAGAGTAATTGTAATAGATCTATATTAAAACAGTTGTGTATGGATTTGTTAGCCACAGAACGACAAAGACATCTTTTATTTTTTAAAAATCTTTTTAGAAAGACACATTATAATATTTGAAATTGTATTTTTATGGCATGTTTCTGGTAGATATTCAGAGCACCCTGGGTATACTTTAAAGGTGATACGAACATTTGTGTATGATATGGGAACAGAAAATAAAACTTAGCTCAAAACTACTTTTTTGTAAAGGTCTTTGTAAATTGGTGCTGGAGTTTAGTAGAACCAAAATATTTATAAAATTTAAACAACCAAACTATCGCCAAACTATCCAAATCTCCCATCATCAATACAAGACCTTGGGGAAAAATGAATGCAACTCTGGACAGAAATAAATGTTGTGATACTGCAGAAGCTTGTGGAAACGATGGCAAATGCGTGCCATGATCAAAGCTAAAGGCAACAAAAGTGTGTGATCTTTTTTTGGCCAGGCAGTATTGTTTATTTACCAATAGTTAAATTATACATAACAAAGAGTTGAAATCTTTTGGCTTTTTTTATGTTTTTAGCAGTGCTGTTAACACAGTTGTGAAATATTACAGCGCATATTACGGCGTAAAACTTGCCAGGACATCTTATTTTTACAGCATATTATTAACAAAACATGTTTTCTTCAGTCGCTTTTTGGTCCTTTTGGCTTGCTATAAACATTCATGCTTTCTATATTAACAAAATCTATTTACACATGTGCAAATTATATCTGTGTGCACAAAACGTTTTCACACATTCATTCACAAGTTTCTCTACAGTTGTAAATCTTTATTATGCATTTGTAAAAATTGTAAATTGGGGCTGGAGAGTTTAGTAGAACCAAAATATTTATAAAATGTAAATAACCAAACTAAGCATTATTGTAATTGTTAAGTAAATAAAAATAGAGTGTACAAAGCAAATGAAATAAACCAAAATAAGTAAAAGTGTTAAAGTATAATGCACATGAGGGTATTGTAATAACTTTAATAAAAAGAACATTTGATTTGCATGTTTCGAGTCAGACCAGGCTAGTTACCTTCAGATCCAACCTGCTGATAAACATTCAGCTCCTTGGCTACAGTCTACAATTTCAAACTCAAACATTTGCATCTTTATGTTGCAACTTTATGTACGGTCCTTTATATATCACTCAGTATACACTGACCGTTCAGTAACTAAAGGACAGTAGATTAGGGAAAGAAAAAAATTTTATATGAACAAATATGATATAAATACACTGCCTGGTCAAAAAAAGGTCACCACCTGGATTTAACTAAAGTAAGTAGGCAAGGGCTTCTCATTGGATAATTACTGCATGGGCCATTATGTTTCAGCTGGCAACCAGTTATTTAACACTAAATGATACAGTGAGTAGCTTCTCATTTGTTAAACAACCAATCTTGAAAGGTGTCCAAAGAACAAGGTCAGCTGACTACCTGAATATACTGAACGACCTGGTTCAAAATCAAATCAAATCACTTTATTGTCACATCACATTTCCACAGGTGTGAAGGTGAGTGAAAAACTTAGGTGCGTAGTCCCTTACAGTACTTCAATACAAACATATAAATAGACAATAAAAATATGTAATACTAAACACTAAAATCTCTGTTTACACTAATTTACAGTGATGAATAAAGGTTATGAATAAAAACTATGATATATGCAGATGTACACATTACCATATAGCACTATGGTAAGGCTGAGGTAAATGAGAGATGCAGGGTATATACAGGGCATAGAATATTATATATGTATATACATACACTACAGATATACAGTGTGGATGGAAGATAACAGTAGGTCAGTCTATATGTGCAAGTGTGAATATGCTAATGTAAAGTGCAGAGTGACGATTGTCCATGGAGATCATCGTTTAGATGGTTTAGATGGTTTAGATGGTTGTTCCATCACTAGATTTTTTTCCCTGATCACATGGGGGTATTTCATGATGACAATGCCAGGATTCATCGGGCTCAAATTGTGAAAGAGTAGTTCAGGGAGCATGGGACATCATCACACATGGATTGGCCACCACAGAGTGCAGACCCCCTGAACCTCATTGAGAATCTCTGGGATGTGCTGGAGAAGACTTTGCGCAGCAATCCAAATCTCCCATCATCAATACAAGAAATAAATTTGATCAAAGCTAAAGGCGGTTCAACAAAACATTAGAGTGTATATAAAATCATTTTTTGGCCAGGCAGTATTGTATATTTAACAATAGTTTAATTATACATAATGAATTTTTTTTTTTCTTTAGTCGCTTTTTGGACCTTCGGGTTGCTATAAACATTCATGCTTTCTATATTATTAACAAAATCTTTTTACACATGTGCAAATTATATTTGTGTGCACAAAACTTTTTCACACATTCATTCACAATTTTTCTACAGTTGTAAATCTTTATTAAGCAATTACAAAAATTGTAAATTGGGGCTGGAGAGTTTAGTAGAAACAAAATATTTATAAAATTTAATGTGTGTGATCTATTTTTGGCCAGGTAGTATTGTTTATTTAGCAATAGTTTAATTATACCTAACTAAGAGTTTAAATCTTTTGGCTTTTTTATGTCTTTAGCAGTGTTGTTAACACAATATTACAGTGTTGTTAGTAAAATATTACAGCGCATATTACGACGTAAAACCTGCCAGGGCATCTTATTTTTACAGCATATTATTAACAAAACATGTTTCACGCAGCACCTGCAGCAAAACAAAATCCTCACTTAGGTTTAATAAGGTAATACTGTTGAAAAACTTTGTTGAGTAAAATCTGTACTTGCATTCACTCACAAAAAATATTCACAAAAAAATGCATTTCACTCACAAAAAAATTCATTCACACACAATAAATATTTACAAAAGAAAACAAGTCTAAAAAATATAAATACAAGTATATTTAGTAGTACACAAGTTCATTTTTGGGTGTACAACCATAAATTTGGGCATGCAACATCTTGACGGACCTTACTTCAGGGTTCAGTAAGTTACCAACCCATAGATGTTGCAGATAACTGTAGCAGTTGTCAGTTTTGCCATTGTGTTGATAAGTGGAAGCAGGTGTGTTAGCTAGATTAGGTTAGAATGGAGGAAGGTTCATCACTGGGAACAGAGATAGTGATCACTGAGCTAACAGTTATCTTATAGTCTTTGCTAGTCACCCAGCTAGTGTTCAGAATTTCAAAATGTAACACTTTTATAATGTGTCTAGGCAAGCAAGCTTAACTAAGTTAGCAACATAACATTATTACAGTTTGAGCTTTCACTAAGTGATCATTTTAATCATAGTTTGATATTACCTATGTAATGCTACTTATCATGCTAGAAGTATTACCAAAACAGTATAGACTAATCAAATGTGCGGTCAGAACGGTCGCTTGGTGTGCTATCATTGACAGAGACAGAAAAGAGCTCTGTGACCAAGTTGTTGTTTTTTTTTTGCACTATAAGTTCCTTTGATTGGACATGAATTATGTCTAAAACTAGTTCTCACCTAAAAAAAAATTTTAAGTACAGATTTTATTCTACAAGTTCTCAGATCAGGCCACACAAGTTCTCAAGTTTTACAACAAAATGACCTCCATATATGTTCATATATTTGGTGAAAAAAATTATAAATGACTCACCGTTGTCTTGGGACTGAGTTGAGTCTGACATTGAACTACTCTCCGACTTAACTGTCTCTTCTGCAAATGTCAAGATGATAAAATCAGAACTGTAAACAAACCTGTGTCAAAACACTTAACAAACACAAACGTTACCATAATTCCTCTTTACTCACCCACAGTTCTAATAAGGCCAACTGACATATCGAGCTACAGCTTACATAAGCATGAAAATTAAATGACTTATAGACACAAACATGCTCTGGCTTCTTCATTATTTAGTCCAAAATGTTCAGTCTGATTAGACCAAACCCAGCCTTGAGCACAGATTTAGCTGCAGCTAAAAATATTTTATTGAGGAATGATGAGGAAAATGAGTCTGTAACCATATCATTCCCTTCCTTTTACAGGTGCCAATGTCATATACTACAGAACAAAACCACTTAACTTATAAAGAGCATTCAAATAATATATCCCCCCATGTAGAAAAATGGACCTGATAAAAATAGCAGTGGAGGCAAAGAGGTGTACTTAATAAAGTGGTGTGCATGCAGTACATAGTAGACCATATGTTATAATATGCAGATGTATTTCAGTGTCACCTCCTACCCTTCCATCACTTCCCAGGATACCTTTAAAAAAATGCACATGGCAGCTATGTTGAGTATGTGGCTGCAGAAAAGAATAGATCTGCAGATACTGATATGATTAGGATACCATTGTGCATTGTTTGTAGTAACCAGTCAAGATTAGCGACTGGCGTTTAGAAGATCATGATACAGCAAAATGGCCAAAGTCTCTCACCAGTCTCAAGCGCATATGTCAGAGTAAAAAAGATGGTTTTGTGAATCTCTGGTAGTTCACTGAGGACATTTTGTAAATGCTGTAACTCTGAACTGGGTACTTAGGCTAAATCTTTTTTCCATTTGAATTCGCTATACATTGTATTACATTCATAGTCTTTACACTGTAACTACTAATGTATATACCCGGTAAAATTGTCTGTTTTGTAGTACCTGTGTGACACCCGCGGTGAACAGTCCTCTTGCTCTGAAGTGTGTTTTTGTCAGATTCAATGTTCCTTCGGAGGGCACCACTAAAGAGCATCTTCATCTGTCTTCGCTGGCCTGGGTCATCCTGCACCAAAGTAAACACACAAATCCACTGGGTCTGAAGCTCGGTATTCCCAGAGTCAAAAGATGTCTGGCAGTAAAAAGAGAGAACTTTTTCAACATCTGTCATCCATGAGCACCAAGGCTACTAGCTTACTGGCTCCTTCCACCAAGGTATTCTAACAGGTGCTATTTGGGATCTATTGGTATCCACTGGGGGGATATATTAGGGATTTATTAGGAAGCTTCTAAAGAATACATCTATTCTGGCTCTTTCACTCATCTTTTAGGTAAATCTAGGGAATGTATTTGTAATTTATGGGGTCTACTAAAAACCTCTGTGGATCCCCGGGGAAACTGCTATAGATCATGTGATCTGAATCTGGTGGGGGAATCTTTCGGACACACATTGGGAATTTTTAAGAATCTATTGAGGTCTTCCAAATGTCATAAGGCTCTATACACACTTACACACTCAACACACCTGCCTCTCAGAATGAACAACCAGTTAAAATGATTTCACACTGCATTGCAGAAATTATAGGAACATTGCTATTTTCTACATTCTGTGCTCTGTGATTAGGTAATGCCTAATGTTGTGATTAGTTCATTCTTAATACATAATAAGCCTTATTGCTTTATGTGGTTTTTTATTGTACAGCTGTGTTTACATTACTGTGGTACTCGAAATCTTCTTTCAGTGTCTCATATTAGCTGTGTGATTCACCTCTGCTTTGGTGGGGGCAATGGGTGCCAGTCCAATTCTGCGCTGCACAAATGGAGGTCTTTTCTCCCCACATCAAGTGGAAAAAGTCATGTGATAGCTTCCCCGTCAGCTCCTGCAAAAATTCTTCATTTACATACTGGTGTGGTTGTGTGGATCTGTATTTGGGTTTTCGCTTTGGTATCTGCAGCATGTACACATTAAATGTTTTTTGGTGGTTATGAAATTCATAGTGTCAATACAGCCATACTCTAAAACACATGTCTTTTTTAGCCATATGGTCATATTCTAAAATCATGTGTTGTATGTGTGTGTGTGTGTGTGTGTGTGTGTATTGATGTACCGCCTCCAGCAGACACACTTCTCGCAGTTCACCCAATCGGCTGCTTAGAAGTTTCTGCAGAGTCAGTTTTTTCTCCTGCAGCTCCGAAATCCTTTCAGCCTGCAGCGTTACTGTCCTCACGTGTAGAGGACAGTAAGCTGCAGGCTGAAAGGATTTCGGAGCTGCAGGAGAAAAAAAAACTGACTCTGCAGAAACTTCTAAGCAGCCGATTGGGTGAACTGCGAGAAGTGTGTCTGCTGGAGGCGGTACATCAATACACACACACACACACACACACACACACACACAACACATGATTTTAGAATATGACCATATGGCTAAAAAAGACATGTGTTTTAGAGTATGGCTGTATTGACACTATGAATTTCATAACCACCAAAAAACATTTAATGTGTACATGCTGCAGATACCAAAGCGAAAACCCAAATACAGATCCACACAACCACACCAGTATGTAAATGAAGAATTTTTGCAGGAGCTGACGGGGAAGCTATCACATGACTTTCCACTTGATGTGGGAGAAAGACCTCCATTTGTGCAGCGCAGAATTGGACTGGCACCCATTGCCCCCACCAAAGCAGAGGTGAATCACACAGCTAATATGAGACACTGAAAGAAGATTTCGAGTACCACAGTAATGTAAACACAGCTGTACAATAAAAAACCACATAAAGCAATAAGGCTTATTATGTATTAAGAATGAACTAATCACAACATTAGGCATTACCTAATCACAGAGCACAGAATGTAGAAAATAGCAATGTTCCTATAATTTCTGCAATGCAGTGTGAAATCATTTTAACTGGTTGTTCATTCTGAGAGGCAGGTGTGTTGAGTGTGTAAGTGTGTATAGAGCCTTATGACATTTGGAAGACCTCAATAGATTCTTAAAAATTCCCAATGTGTGTCCGAAAGATTCCCCCACCAGATTCAGATCAAATGATCTATAGCAGTTTCCCCGGGGATCCACAGAGGTTTTTAGTAGACCCCATAAATTACAAATACATTCCCTAGATTTACCTAAGAGATGAGTGAAAGAGCCAGAATAGATGTATTCTTTAGAAGCTTCCTAATAAATCCCTAATATATCCCCCCAGTGGATACCAATAGATCCCAAATAGCACCTGTTAGAATACCTTGGTGGAAGGAGCCAGTAAGCTAGTAGCCTTGGTGCTCATGGATGACAGATGTTGAAAAAGTTCTCTCTTTTTACTGCCAGACATCTTTTGACTCTGGGAATACCGAGCTTCAGACCCAGTGGATTTGTGTGTTTACTTTGGTGCAGGATGACCCAGGCCAGCGAAGACAGATGAAGATGCTCTTTAGTGGTGCCCTCCGAAGGAACATTGAATCTGACAAAAACACACTTCAGAGCAAGAGGACTGTTCACCGCGGGTGTCACACAGGTACTACAAAACAGACAATTTTACCGGGTATATACATTATTAGTTACAGTGTAAAGACTATGAATGTAATACAATGTATAGCGAATTCAAATGGAAAAAAGATTTAGCCTAAGTACCCAGTTCAGAGTTACAGCATTTACAAAATGTCCTCAGTGAACTACCAGAGATACACAAAACCATCTTTTTTACTCTGACATATGCGCTTGAGACTGGTGAGAGAGTTTGGCCATTTTGCTGTATCATGATCTTCTAAACGCCAGTCGCTAATCTTGACTGGTTACTACAAACAATGCACAATGGTATCCTAATCATATCAGTATCTGCAGATCTATTCTTTTCTGCAGCCACATACTCAACATAGCTGCCATGTGCATTTTTTTAAAGGTATCCTGGGAAGTGATGGAAGGGTAGGAGGTGACACTGAAATACATCTGCATATTATAACATATGGTCTACTATGTACTGCATGCACACCACTTTATTAAGTACACCTCTTTGCCTCCACTGCTATTTTTATCAGGTCCATTTTTCTACATGGGGGGATATATTATTTGAATGCTCTTTATAAGTTAAGTGGTTTTGTTCTGTAGTATATGACATTGGCACCTGTAAAAGGAAGGGAATGATATGGTTACAGACTCATTTTCCTCATCATTCCTCAATAAAATATTTTTAGCTGCAGCTAAATCTGTGCTCAAGGCTGGGTTTGGTCTAATCATACTGAACATTTTGGACTAAATAATGAAGAAGCCAGAGCATGTTTGTGTCTATAAGTCATTTAATTTTCATGCTTATGTAAGCTGTAGCTCGATATGTCAGTTGGCCTTATTAGAACTGTGGGTGAGTAAAGAGGAATTATGGTAACGTTTGTGTTTGTTAAGTGTTTTGACACAGGTTTGTTTACAGTTCTGATTTTATCATCTTGACATTTGCAGAAGAGACAGTTAAGTCGGAGAGTAGTTCAATGTCAGACTCAACTCAGTCCCAAGACAACGGTGAGTCATTTATAATTTTTTTCACCAAATATATGAACATATATGGAGGTCATTTTGTTGTAAAACTTGAGAACTTGTGTGGCCTGATCTGAGAAAGAACTTGTAGAAATAAAATCTGTACTTAAACATTTTTTTTTAGGTTGAGAAACAGTTTTTAGACATAATTCATGTCCAATCAAAGGAACTTATAGTGCAAAAAAAAAACAACAACTTGGTCACAGAGCTCTTTTCTGTCTCTGTCAATGATAGCACACCAAGCGGACCGTTTCTGACCCGCACATTTGATTAGTCTATATAACTGTTTTGGTAATACTTCTAGCATGATAAGTAGCATTACATAGGTAATATCAAACTATGATTAAAATGATCACTTAGTGAAAGCTCAAACTGTAATAATGTTATGTTGCTAACTTAGTTAAGCTTGCTTGCCTAGACACATTATAAAAGTGTTGTAACATTTTGAAATTCTGAAACACTAGCTAGGGTGACTAGCAAAGACTATAAGATAACTGTTAGCTCAGTGATCACTATCTCTGTTCCCAGTGATGAAAACCTTCCTCCATTCTAACCTAATCTAGCTAACACACCTGCTTCCACTTATCAACACAATGGCAAAACTGACAACTGCTACAGTTATCTGCACAACATCTATTTCGGTTGGTAACTTACTGAACCTGAAGTAAGGTGGTCCGTCAAGATGTTGCATGCCCAAATTTATGGTTGTACACCCAAAAATGAACTTGTGTACTACTAAATATACTTGTATTTATATTTTTTAGACTTGTTTTCTTTTGTAAATATTTATTGTGTGTGAATGAATTTTTTTGTGAGTGAAATGCATTTTTTTGTGAATATTTTTTGTGAGTGAATGCAAGTACAGATTTTACTCAACAAAGTTTTTCAACCAACGTATTACCTTATTGAACCCTAAGTGAGGATTTTGTTTTGCTGCAGGTGCTGCGTGAAACATGTTTTGTTAATAATATGCTGTAAAAATAAGATGCCCTGGCAGGTTTTACGTCGTAATATGCGCTGTAATATTTTACTAACAACACTGTAATATTGTGTTAACAACACTGCTAAAGACATAAAAAAGCCAAAAGATTTAAACTCTTAGTTAGGTATAATTAAACTATTGCTAAATTAAACAAATACTAACCTGGCCAAAAAATAGATCACACACATTAAATTTTATAAATATTTTGTTTCTACTAAACTCTCCAGCCCCAATTTACAATTTTTGTAATTGCTTAATAAAGATTTACAACTGTAGAAAAATTGTGAATGAATGTGTGAAAAAGTTTTGTGCACACAAATATAATTTGCACATGTGTAAAAAGATTTTGTTAATAATATAGAAAGCATGAATGTTTATAGCAACCCGAAGGTCCAAAAAGCGACTAAAGAAAAAAAAAAATTCATTATGTATAATTAAACTATTGTTAAATATACAATACTGCCTGGCCAAAAAATGATTTTATATACACTCTAATGTTTTGTTGAACCGCCTTTAGCTTTGATCAAATTTATTTCTTGTATTGATGATGGGAGATTTGGATTGCTGCGCAAAGTCTTCTCCAGCACATCCCAGAGATTCTCAATGAGGTTCAGGGGGTCTGCACTCTGTGGTGGCCAATCCATGTGTGATGATGTCCCATGCTCCCTGAACTACTCTTTCACAATTTGAGCCCGATGAATCCTGGCATTGTCATCATGAAATACCCCCATGTGATCAGGGAAAAAAATCTAGTGATGGAACAACCATCTAAACCATCTAAACCATCTAAACGATGATCTCCATGGACAATCGTCACTCTGCACTTTACATTAGCATATTCACACTTGCACATATAGACTGACCTACTGTTATCTTCCATCCACACTGTATATCTGTAGTGTATGTATATACATATATAATATTCTATGCCCTGTATATACCCTGCATCTCTCATTTACCTCAGCCTTACCATAGTGCTAATATGGTAATGTTGTACATCTGCAATATATCATAGTTTTTATTCATAACCTTTATTCATCACTGTAAATTAGTGTAAACAGAGATTTTAGTGTTTAGTATTACATATTTTTATTGTCTATTTATATGTTTGTATTGAAGTACTGTAAGGGACTACGCACCTAAGTTTTTCACTCACCTTCACACCTGTGGAAATGTGATGTGACAATAAAGTGATTTGATTTGATTTTGAACCAGGTCGTTCAGTATATTCAGGTAGTCAGCTGACCTTGTTCTTTGCACACCTTTCAAGATTGGTTGTTTAACAAATGAGAAGCTACTCACTGTATCATTTAGTGTTAAATAACTGGTTGCCAGCTGAAACATAATGGCCCATGCAGTAATTATCCAATGAGAAGCCCTTGCCTACTTACTTTAGTTAAATCCAGGTGGTGACCTTTTTTTGACCAGGCAGTGTATTTATATCATATTTGTTCATATAAAATTTTTTTCTTTCCCTAATCTACTGTCCTTTAGTTACTGAAGGTCAGTGTATACTGAGTGATATATAAAGGGGACCGTACATAAAGTTTGCAACATAAAGATGCAAATGTTTGAGTTTGAAATTGTAGACTGTAGCCAAGGAGCTTGAATGTTTTTATCAGCAGGTTGGATCTGAAGGTAACTAACTAGCCTGGTCTGACTCGAAAACATGCAAATCAAATGTTCTTTGTTATTAAAGTTATTACAATACCCTCATGTGCATTATACTTTAACACTTTTACTTATTTTTGGTTATTTTCATTTGCTTTGTACACTCTATTTTTATTTACTTAAACAATTACAATAATGGCTTTAGTTTGGTTATTTACATTTTATAAATATTTTGGTTCTACCTAAACTCTCCAGCCCCAATTTACAATTTTTACAAATGCATAATAAAGATTTTACAACTGTAGAGAAAACTTGTGAATGAATGTGTGAAAAAACGTTTTGTGCACACAGATAAAATTTGCACATGTGTAAATAGATTTTGTTAATATAGAAAGCATGAATGTTTATAGCAAGCCAAAAGGACCCAAAAAGCGACCTGAGAAAAACATGGTTTTTGTTAATAATATGCTGTAAAAATGTAAGATGTCCTGGCAAGTTTTTACGCGTAATATGCGCTGTAAATATTTCACAAAAACTGTGTTAACAGCACTGCTAAAAACATAAAAAAAGCAAAAGATTTCAACTCTTTGTTATGTATAATTTAACTATTGGTAAATAAAACAATACTGCCTGGCCAAAAAAAAGATTCACACACTTTTGTTGCCTTTAGCTTTGATCATGGCACGCATTTGCCATCGTTTCCACAAGCTTCTGCAGTATCACAACAACATTTTATTTCTGTCCAGAGTTGCATTCATTTTTCCCCAAGGTCTTGTATTGATGATGGGAGATTTGGATAGTTTGGCGATAGTTTGGTTGTTTAAATTTTATAAATATTTTGGTTCTACTAAACTCCAGCACCAATTTACAAAGACCTTTACAAAAAAGTAGTTTTGAGCTAAGTTTTATTTTCTGTTCCCATATCATACACAAATGTTCGTATCACCTTTAAAGTATACCCAGGGTGCTCTGAATATCTACCAGAAACATGCCATAAAAATACAATTTCAAATATTATAATGTGTCTTTCTAAAAAGATTTTTAAAAAATAAAAGATGTCTTTGTCGTTCTGATGGTCTAACAAATCCATACACAACTGTTTTAATATAGATCTATTACAATTACTTACTCTGGATATATAAACATTATTCACAACAACAATATTAAATTAATTGAACTAAAAATCATATTAAGATCTTATTTGCTTAAAATTAAGGATTACTTCAAAAAATAGTGGCATGGAATTAATTTAATTTAATAAAATTAATTTCCATTTAATCTATATTAGTATTGTCAGTAGGCCATTTGTTACCATATCATAATTTTCAGCTCAAAATGGAATAAAATGAAGTGCAATTTACTTAAATGTAATGGTGATTAATTTTGTTCTTTGAATCCAATACAAGTGTTTTACTTGTCCACTGCCTTTATTGCAATTCCAAATGTGTTAGGAGAATGTGCTAAATTATATATAATACTAATAATTAATAATAATCATCTAGGACAAACATTCATCTTCAAAAAACCTTTGGTCTTTGCTAACTTTCCAGACATTTACAGATTTTGCATTGCGATCCTTTGTGTTGCTGCCATTAAGTATTAAGTGAGTTTTTTTTTTTCCATTAATTTTTATGAAAGTTTTCCACTTCAGCATCTAAAATGTGATATATGTCCTATAGTGAATAAAAATGTGGGTCTGTGAGATTTGCAAATCATTGCATTCCCGTTTTATTTACAAATTATTTACGTTCTGCATGCAATCCCAACTTTTTGGGAGTAGACGGGTATAATAATAATAAGTCTTCATCATCCTCATAATAAATAAAAATAAAAATGTGTTTTGGTTCAATTATTGATACAGAGCTTGGCCTTCACCACTCCATATGAGAAAGAGCTAGTATTTTGATATTAAAATATCCTAAACAGCCTAAATGTTTAGATGGATGAAAGGCACAAGCTGTCGCAGGAGATATATAAAGATTCAAAAAGTTAAAGTTGAAAATGGGACAAACTGTAGCCAAGCAGGTTCAGTCAGGGACTTATTTCCGTATGTCTTTCAAAAATCGGTCAGGTGGAAATTGTTCACCTTATTACAAAATTCTGCTTTTGATTGGCATCAAGGGCAGCATTGCACTGGCATAAAAATACTACTATATTGCCACAAAAAATGTGTTTTGTCAGAGATTTATCTCGCTGATGGAGATGTATAAACATCCAAAAAGTTTATGTTTGGAGTAATTGACACTTTAGCCAAAGAGGCAGCACATCGGTTCTGTAGTTAAACCAGTCTGATTCGTGATCACCTCCTGAACTTGTAGTTAGGGACTGGGGTTGAAGGAACCTCAAATCTATTGGCTTTAACAAAACTGCAGGTGGAGTGATAACCTTATTGTAATAATTTGTAATAAAGCGCAAAGGCCAGCAGAAGAAGGCCACCATAAAAATCAAGCCTTTAATACTAAAAATAATACTAAAAAAATTAGCACTAAAACGTGTGTTTTGTTTGTTTGTTGGCAAAAAAATATGGAGCAATTCGGATGATAGAAGTGGCGCCTTTTAAAGCTCTATTGATGATATACTAATTAATAATACAATGCAATTTTCTTTGCCGTTTTTTGTGACCAAATAGGCTGTTAGTTAATGAAAGATCGTTTCACCATATTACAGCATATTTTTGTGATGTTATTATAAAAAAAAAATATTGTTGATTTACATATCTCAGACTTGTGAAACCCTCTGTTAAAAATATTTATAATAAACATACACATGCACAAAAACCTTTTTACGCAGTCTCAAAGTATTTCTACAGACTAAATCTTTGTTAGATCATTCACAAACTACTGATTCTTATTTTTTTAATGCTTTTTTACAAGATGCACACATTAAGCCTAACGATGCATGCATTTCTTTCACATGTACACAAAAGTGATATATAACTGCAGGCTAGTGGACAATTTCATTATATGAAAATCATTATATAAGCTTAAAACAGTGACCCTTATTTGATACATGTTATCATACCTTCTGTTTTGCAAGAAAGCCACTGTCTAATAATCAT
>JAMWET010000678.1:0-18993 GCA_024036415.1 Prochilodus magdalenae | reverse complement strand
CCACCAGTTTGTCCACCACGTACATACTGAAGTATTGACAATAAAATAAGTTGCATTGACTTGACTGTAATAGTTTGCCTGTTGAATCAAAGTCCAAAAGTAAGATGTATACCTTCAAGCACCACCTACTGCACAACAAACCTCGCCCTTTACCTAAATGCCATGGGTTTAGGGAGAAATGCACTGAGAAATCCAAAAAAGGTATTTTTAAAGCTACAAGGAATTTGTTACAAGTGCTTCAGATCCTTGTGTGACAATGAGTTATGATGGTGGCATTACGTGTGTGAAAGTACCTCACCAAGGTCCTTTTCCATGGTCCAGACAGAAGCTGCTGCTCCAGAACATGACAGGGAGGGGGTTGACAGCATTATAGAAGGTTCTGTATTTTCTGCTTCAACCAAGATCAGTGGAAAGGGAATTTGGGGATGCTCATGCTCAAAAATCTGCTTTGTCAAAGTTAATCCAACAGGTCACTCAGAAAGGGCAGTTTGGTTATAAGTATTGTTGGATGACTAGAGTAATAGGTTTCTGGTTCGAGACATGTACTGGAACATTAGAGACAATAGGTAAACAGGCATGTGACTTTAACATATCAACTGATCAACTGATGGCAGCGACATTGATTTAGTGCAGTGAGATTCCACATAACCGTCTGGAGAGTTCCACCCCAGAAGTGGCACTTAACTAGTGTCTGTAGATGAGTAAACGGGCCACATGATGCGCCTTTGCCTCAGAGATTTACACAAACCACAGCTCTCTCAGTGCACCTGGTTGATAATATCATCAGTGTGAGTCTGGATCATGGTATTGCTTAGGACAGCATGGCCATCATTACTCAGTTTTGTCCTTTTCCTATTTTTTTTAAAAGTTTGGCTTAGATGGCATTGTCAGTATGTAAAAAGACTGTTCTCCTTTATCTTAGTTAAACTGCTGCCCATCCTCTGATGCTGTTGATTCATCTGCTCTGACTGGATGCCATTGGTTCCCTTTAACCACCACGAAGCTCCTGGCTGTCTTTCACCGTAAAAGCTTGGCCTGTGTCCTGCTGACCATTCTGACGACCCAACTACTTAATTACATATGTTATCTGGTGTTGACCCGAGGAGAACCAATCTTGGTTCCTCTTGAGGTTGCTTCCTTTTGAACTGAGGGTGTTTTTCCTAGCCTCTATCGCCCCTGGTTTGTACACTGGGGGCTCGAACACCAGATTCTTTGTAAAGCTGCTTTGTGACAACATCTGTGGTCTGCTAGTCCCAGTAGCCCTAGAACACTTTGAGGTGTGTAAGCGGGTGTACTGTCACACCTCAATACATGCTAAATACAGCGAAATACTCCTTTAGTAAAAGTAGCAGTTCCTCCTTTTTGACCTCCACTGAAGTAAAAGTACTAAAGTATTTACCTCCAAATGTTCTTAAGTATGGAGAGTAATAGTAGCATGAATTAATATGGCTCTATTGTCCCATTATCATATCTGGAACAAGACTCTTATTCAGCTCATGTTAGATAAAAAGAAGCTCTGGTCTCTCTCAGTCCAGCAGTCTTTAATAGTAGGTTATTAATTAGTCTGACACTGATGTCTGTTCAAATGATTATAAGCACAGAACACTGAAGGTCCAACTGGTCAAATGAAGCTCAAAACAAAGAGTCCACTGGACCCTGATTGGTGGACTCGTTTTATGCTTTTTTGGTTTGGAAATCTGTTTTTATGCACACTTAAGCACAAGAAAGAACAGATTTGGACATAATATAGTGGAGTAAAGAGTAAGAAATACCCCCCCCAGAATGGAAATACCTCAGTACAGTACAGATACATGGAAAAACTACCTAAAACATACAGAAACAGATTACTGCCCCCTAATGATCATATCCGAAAGGGATAGACGGAGCCAAAAGAACAAGCAAGAATCAAAACCACAGCAAACAAACAAACCAACCATTGACCAAGTACAAAATAAGAACCAAAAGTAAAGCAAAGACCACACACGTTAGAGAAATTGCTATATATACAGACAGGTAGATAGTAAACAGCTGATCAGAATCAGTAATCAGGATTCAGGCATTTGTCATATGCACAGAGAAACAAGCAGTACTAGCTCCCGGACTACAAGTACTAACAATTACAATTTAAATAGTCAGTACTAAATAAGAAAGAAAAGACTAGAGGGAAGAAAACAGGTATGTATGTATGTATATAAATTAGGAAAATTTACAGTATGTGCTTAAAAAAGCTGAAAGATATAGGAGCAGTACATTCATCCAGATTGCAGTATTGGTGTAAATAAGCGACAGAACTGCCAAATCTATAACACCATAACACCAAGCCAACAAATGGACGTAGCGAGTGGTTTAAGGCCTCCAAAGGCCACCGGGCCTATCTCCTTGCCCCCTGCCTACCCCAGGTTCTTCAGGGGGATCCGGAACAGAGCCTGAGTTTTATGGGTGAGTGCAGGCATTTTTTGGCCCACTGTGATCAGTCCTTCCAGTCCGAGGAGGATAAGGTAGTTTTTGTAGTTCATGCTACTATGGACGCCTGCCTCGGACTGGGCGGCTGACATGTGGGCCTCACCTGAAGGTCTGCCTCACTCCATACAAGGGTTCTGGGATGTCTTCCTGCTGAACTTTGTGCCTAGGCAGAGGAAGGTGGATGCTGCAGGCCCTCCTGCTCCGGAGGACGTCGCTGCAGGCCCTCCTGCTCCGGAGGACGTCGCTGCAGGCCCTCCTGCTCCGGAGGACGTCGCTGCAGGCCCGCCTGCTCCCGAGCACGTCGCTGCAGGCCCGCCTGCTCCCGAGCACGTCGCTGCAGGCCCGCCTGCGCCAGTTGGGGACGCTGCCGGCCCGCCTGCGCCAGTTGGGGACGCTGCCGGCCCGCCTGCGCCAGTTGGGGACGCTGCCGGCCCGCCTGCGCCAGTTGGGGACGCTGCCGGCCCGTCTGCTCCCGTGGAGGACGCACCCGGCCCGCTTGCTCCCGTGGAGGACGCACCCGGCCCACCTGCTCCAGTTGAAGATGCACCACAGACTCCCGCCTTGACCCCAGTGGCTCCAGCCTTGACCCCAGTGGCTCCCGCCTTGACCCCGACCCGAGTGTCTCCCGCCTTGACCCTGACCCGAGAGACTCCTGCTCTGCCGGCTGCCGCCCAGGACGTGGCTGCTGCCTGGCCCGCTCCGCAGTTCCCCGGCCCGCTCCGCAGTTCCCTACCGGTTGCTTCGATTATAGTTCTTTGTTTTCCATGTACAGTCCTAGTCCTGTCTCTAGTTTAGTGTTTGTCCCTGTTGTCACATATGTCCCTGTTCCCGTCACGTTCAGCGTTAATGTTCCCATGTCTCCAGCGTTGTCTGTCCCTGTTCCTGTTTCAGTTCCTGTTCCTACTGTAGTCTTTGTCCCTGTTCAGTCTCCGTTTGTCCAGTCCCTGTTTGTCCAGTCGTCCCCTGTCCAGTTGCCCTCTGTGTAGTTGTCTGCCCGTTCCCCTGTCCAGCCATTTGTCCCCCCCCCTGTACGTTCTCCGGTCCCTTCTCCCAGTCCATTCCCTAGTCTTGTCGCCCCTAGTCTGTTCCCCAGTCCAGCCTCTCCTCTGAGCCAGCTCTCTTTGGGCCTTCTTTTAGGTGCCTCTGGAGCTGCGCATTAGAGGGGGGGTTATGTTACATCTGTCTGTCTGCCTGTCCCCGTCCATGTGCTTTTGTTTAGATCATGTGACCTTTGTTGTCTTGCCCCATGTGCGTCTGTCTGTTTTGATCATGTGCCCCTCCTGTCTCAACCCTCCTTGTCCCGTGTTTGTAGCCCCGCCCCTTCCCAGGTGTTCCGCGTTAGTCTTTGTGCTTTTATGGCCCGTTGTCCCCTGTGTGTTTGCTTGGTGTTTTGATTTCTTGTTCGTAGTAAGTTTGTTGTAGTTTGGCTTCCATGTTTGATGTTCATGTTTTGTTTTCTGGTTTGGTTCTATGTTAGTCTGGTTTCTGGTTGTGTATTTTGATCTTTTAGTGTTGGTTTAGTCTTCCTGTTTCTTAGTTATTTGGTTTGCTTTTGTCTGTTTTGTTTTGACATTTTGAGTTATATTAAGAACCCACTTTGCACTTACATCCTGCCTCCACGTCAACCCCCCACTCCCGTGACAGCTTGTGTGTTTTTTAAGGATTTTTAGATAGTTAAAATATTTTTTGTTTTAGTGTGACGGAAGCCACCCGGTGCCTCCAAGCATGTCGGCTGCACGTGCCGGCATGCGGAGGCACCATAGTGTGCGCTTTTTACTAAAAGAGGTGGAAGGGAGACTCCTGGGGATGTCTAGATTAGACTTCTCCAGGAAGTTAATCCAGAAAACCCTTGCTTTCACGCCAAATGATTTAAACTGTTTGTTGACTCTGCCTGGAAACAAAGGGTATGATGTTAGCTTCCGCTCGGCTTCCTTGTTAAAAGACTTCTGGCTTAGGTTTGATTCAGTTAAGGACCAGTTCTCTATGTTTAAGGTTGAGAAACTTTCAGACAATTCCCACAAGGTGGTGATAGTCAGAATGTTCAATGAGACTGTAACTGGAGAGGACATTGTTACCTGGCTGGCAAGATTTTGCACCGTGAAAAGCTCTCCTATCAAGGTTTTGGACAAAGATGGCATTTGGAACTGCTCGTGGAGAGTTCCCATTAAACAATGGGAAGACCCGAGCAGTTACCTAGGCTTGAGGCAGATACCCTCTATGATTGTGTTGGGAGAGAACCGGGGCTACATCTTTTATCAAGGAATGCCCAAGCTTTGCCGCAAGTGCGGCAAGCTTGGGCATTTAGCTGAAGCATGCCAAGAAATCGTGTGTGGGAAGTGTAGAGAAATTGGGCACACTTTTGAAGAGTGTCCCAATGGCAGAAGGTGCAATCTTTGTGCGGAAAGTAACCACCTCTACAAAGATTGCCCTAAATCTCTTGCCAACAAGTTGAAGGAAAGTAAAATGGCCGCCAAGCAGCATGGTCAGGAGGAACAGGAGAGAGAGAAGGAAGTGGAAGAAGAAGGGGCGGGCCCTGAGGTTTTGGAGGGAGATTTAAATCTCCAGCCAGCCACTGGGAAAGGACATGCTGTAGAGGGCGGGGCTAACATCCAGGTAGAGTCACAGCAGGAGATGGAGCCAGAGGCCACTCCCTCCCTAAGGGGAGAAGGGGACAAAATGGTGGTGGAAGGGCAGAAGGAAGCTTCCAGGGAGAGTGACTTAACTGGCTCGCTCCCGAATGCTCAAGTGGGGAAAAGACCTGCAGAGTCTTCTCTGTCCGATCTGGCAGAGAAGAAACAGCGGGTGACACAGGAGTCAGGCAGCTCTTCCTCGGAAGGCCTGGATCGGCTGTGGCCTGCCGGTTCTCCAAATGAGGTATCTTTTCTACACTTTAAGCTAAAGACATCCACGCCCAAGGTCCCACAAGAGCAGTCTTGTTGGGGACCCGAGGATGGAGACACTAGCCAACCTCCGGACCCCGGACTAGTGGGGATAAAGGAGGAGCAAGTGTCACAGTTACTATAAGTGATTTTTAATGCCCTTTTAAATGTATTTGTATTTGCCCCAGTAGTCTCTTTTAATACATATTTTTGACCTGTCTTTTTAACCATAGACGTTTTATGGCTCTCACTATTTCAACTATAAATGTTAGAAGTGTGAAAGCCCCCACTAGAGCAGAGAGTGTTTTTTGTCCTTTTTAAAAGAAATAAAGTCGGATGTGTTTTTATTGCAAGAATGTGTTTTACCATTTAGGTTGTCTTACAGAGAGTAGGAGCAGTGGTGGACCGTCGGCCCCTCCTTTTGGAGGGGGTTGCAATTTTAATTAAAAATCCCAATATTGTGGTGAAGGACAGCACGGTGGTAAGAGATGGACAGGCTCTTTTAGTCAATCTGACCTTTTTAGGGACTGATTTTAACATTCTTAACGTATATGGTTTTAATGATAAACATGACAGGTACGACCTTTTAGAATACCTGCAGCCCCACATGCTTGGGAGGGTTCCGTTAGTGGTGGGGGGAGATTTTAACTGTGTTTTATCAAGAAAAGATTAGGGGAGGATTTTAAATTAGATAAGACATCGGTTTTATTACAGAATTTAGTTAGAGATTTTAAATTAGTTGACTGTTTTAGGAAAATGCATCCAGAAGAGGAGGGCTTCACCTGGTCTAGTGGTGATGGTGCTCGAGCCTCTCGCATCGACTATATCTTTGTGACGGATTGCCAGCCAACTGATGCAGCACTGAACCCCCTGTTTTTTTCTGATCATCTCATGCTGTCTTGCACCCTATCCTTCCTCACTGATGTGACAATAGGGGGAGGGTTATGGAGACTGAACTGTTCCTTGTTACAAGACGAAGAGATAGGGAGGAAGTACAGGGAACAGTGCAGTCTTTGGCAGACCCTGCAGGACTGTTACGAGTCACGAGCACAGTGGTGGGAGATGGTAAAAAAAAAAAGGACCAAGACCTTTTTTAGGAGGGTAGGTAGGGATAAAAAGAGGAGGGAGAGGAGGTGCATGATGGGGCTGCAAAAGAGACTACAGAGACTATTTTAATCTTTTAAACAAGGGCATTGATTTTAGTGAAGAAATAAAAGAAGTTAAAAGGGAAATGTCTGTCTTAAATGAAGTGAGAAGCAAAGGTATCATTTTAAGAAGTCGGGAACAGGAAGTGGAAGAAGGGGAGAAGTGCACAAGGTATTTTTTTAAAAGAACTTTATCAGGAGGAGGGGGGATTTTCAGTGTAATGAAGGAGGGAAGGGAGGAAAAGACTACAGGTGGTATTTTAGAAGCAGTAGAGTGTTTTTATTAGAACTTGTATAGTGAAAACAATGTGCACCCTGAAAGTATAAAAGAAGTTTTAAATTTTTTAGACAAGACCATTAACAGTCAAGATGTTTTAACAAGAGATTTTACAGGAGCTGAAGTTTTAAAATGTCTGAGGTGTTTTAAGAAGGGAAAATGCCCGGGAGAGGATGGACTCCCCGTGGAATTTTACCTGACCTTTTGGGACATTTTATCAATAGACATTTTGACAGTGTTTAATGAATTTGAAGAACGGGACCGACTTCCAGACAGTTTTAGAATAGATATAGTGAATTTACTATATAAGAAAGAAGACAGGACAGACTTAAAGAACTGGAGACCGATTACCCTTTTAAACTTTGATTGTAAACTTTTTAGTAAACTTTTATCTAGAAGAATGTCAACTGTTTTAGAAGACGTGATCCACCCGGATCAAGCCTGCGCCGTACCAGGAAGGAAGATCACGGACAGCCTAGTACTGGTCCGAGACGCCATCTGTTTTGCGAGACAGAAACATGCGACTAGTAGTGTTAAATTTAGATTTTGAAAAAGCCTTTGATCGGGTCTCGCACCAGTACCTGTTCCAGGTACTCCAAAAAATGGGGTTCCCGGGGAGGTTTTTAAAGTGGGTGGGGCTGCTTTATAAAGATATTAGCAGTAAAATTAAGGTAAATGGGCATTTCACAAAAGCGATCAGACTTCGCTCTGGCGTCCGCCAAGGGTGTTCGTTATCGCCGCCCTTGTATGTGGCATGTATAGAGCCATTGGCGCAGATCTTGAGAAAGGATAAATGGATCAAGGGACTTGCCTTGCCAGGGGGACTGACGGCGACCTGTACACTTTTTATGGACGATGTTACGCTTTTATGTTCTGAATTGTTATCGGTCCAAAGAGCATTGGACGTGACTGACTGGTTTGGGAGGGCCTCAGGGGCTAAGCTCAATAGGAGCAAATCTGAGGCCCAGCTCTTTGGTCCTTGGGAGAACATAGGAACAGACCTGGACCTTGAACCCCACTTGTTTTTAGAAAGCAAGTTTGCTGCTTTACATATAAAGTATGCAACAGACCCTTCCAGAGAGAAGACGACGGTGGCCATGGCAAAATTCTGGATGGGGTCTTATTTGCGAAGAATAAGGATTTTGAGGCTTGACCTTAGGACCCCAGTGTCCTTTACTCTGCAACAAGAATATGGTTTATTAGAATTTTTTTAAAGAAATATGACTTAGAAAGAGAAGAGGTTACCATTTTAACAAATGCAAAATCTCTTGTCTCTCTTGTGCAGGATCGTGAGGAAGTAAGCCGAGTTCCTGGCCTCACAGTTAGTGAGGCCAGACAAGTTTGGAGGAATGCAGCCCACCCCGCCCTCCAGAACAAGCTAAAGGACCTGTCATGGATGGCTGCCCATGAGATTCTCCCGGTCAGGACCGTGCTGCACTCCCAGGGTATGGCTACGACCTCCATCTGTCCTAGGCCTGGGTGTGACGAACCCGAGACCGTGCGGCATGTGCTCTGAGAGTACAGTGTGGCGAGGGACCTGTGGGCCATGATCGCCCCCCCCCCGCAATGCCCGAGCCTGCCTCTGCAGGGGCCCTCCACACGCTTGTTTACCGGGTAGCGGTGAACGGGGTGGGGGACGAGGTATTGAAAGGATGCCTGCAGAACTGCACAACTTTGCTGCAGAGGGCACCGAGCATCGCCATTTGGAGGAGGGGGCTGAGTCCACATGCAGGGGGGTCCAGACCACCACGGCCTTTGGCTTCCGTAGATGCCCCCCCATAAACTGGAACACCAAGGGAGGAGCAGCGGACAGGGGGAGAAAATCTCCACTGAGCCTACAAACATCGGTTCCAGGACTTCTGGGGAGTGGGGTGGAGCTAGCTTGATAGGGGCTCACCCCGGCCCTGTACAAGAGAGCCTTTTAAATATAGTCTTTTCATCCCTTTTATCCTGTTGACATGGTTTTAGAGGTCCTTTGTTGGAATTGGTTCTTATTGTAGAGATCTAAAAAAAAAAAAAAAAAAAAAAATTGTGTTTCTGTTTTCAGGCCATTGATGCTCAACCCCTTTTAAATATCCTTTAAACCTATATGATTTTATAAACACACTTTATGTTTCTGGATAAAGAAAATGCAATGTGTGGATTGCCAAGCTTCGGGACCTGCCCTGGAGTTTGCTGGCGGCGCTACAGAGGGACCTCTGGGCTCCGCTGGACAGGTAGGACCTCGGGCGGCGGCCACGGCGGCAGGGACCTACCCTGCACTGGGAGGCCTGCCTCACACCATACGCTTCCAGTGGAGGGACCCGGAGGGCGGGGCTCTCTTCACCGAGAGGGTCCCCTTCATCCGGGAGGTTCTGTTCGGCGCGCTGGGGCTCAAGCCGGAGGATCTTATCTGCGCCCAGCGGAACAACGCCCAGAGGCAACCTACGTGCGGGTCCTGGAGCAAGGCTCCACATTGGGGGACCATCCGCTGGGGAAGTACTTTCTCATGGTTTCTATGTGGAACAATAACCGGCGGATGGTCACCGCCCATGTTTTTAATCCTTTTGTATCCGCTGAGTCCGTCCGCAGGTTCCTGCAAAAGTACGGAGAAGTCCAGCCGGGTGAAAGATGGATCCGGGACGAGCTGGGAATTTGGAACGGGCGCCGCCAGTATTGGGTAACCCTTAAAGACGACGGCAAGGGGGGTTTGCTGCACCCCCCTGCCTATTTTACCATCGATGGCAACAAGGGTTACCTTTTTTTATAGGGGGCAGCCTGCCTTCTGCAAGGGGTGCCTGAAACATGGGCACCAGGTCGACGGGTGCAAGGACATGGAGTGTAAGCACTGCCTGGGACGTGGGCATCTGGCCAGGGACAGTAAAAACCCCCGCCGGTGCAGACGCTGCGGCAGGGAGGGTCATCTAGCCCACTCCTGCCCTAGCCAGGCGCAGTCATATGCTGCGGCTCTGGCGGGGTCAGGAGGGGCAGTGGGAGGAGGTGGAGAGGACAGAGCTAGAACGGATTTGGGGGGCCCCCAGTGTCACAGGAGGGGCCCTCGCCACCTCCTCCCCGGTGGTGGCCGGGTGCCCAGTCCCAGAGCCGCACCCTTGACCTGGTAAGGAGGCACCCCCCGTCTCTGGCCCCCCAGCCACAAAGAAAAAGAGAGCCAGAGAGCAGCAGGAGAGGGGTAGGATGGCAAGAGGAAGGCGGGCCCCCCTGCAGTGGCAGCGTCTGAGGGAGCCTGCGTCCACTCACACCTGTCCCCGAAGGTGGAAGAGTCAAGTATTCTGGTGGCGAACCCTTTTTTTGGTTTTTAATGGTTTTATATGGTTGAGTCTGTCTTTTTATGGTATAGGGGTTTTAACCTTTTACTTTTTTATTTGTTTGCCCAGGCACAGCCTACATTTTAACCGAGAAGCGATAAATATTTTATGGCATTCTTGTATTTTATTTGTTTTAAAGAAGTGTATTTAATTTTTTCCCTTTGTAGGGGATATATTTTTAGATATGGTTCATTTTAATGTGTGTTTAATAAATGTCTTTTAAAATAGAGAAATGATGAAGGTGGACGGAAGGAAAATTTTGTTCTGTGATGTCTCTTCTGATCTCTACAAAAAAAAAAAAAAAAAATTAAAAAATCTGTTCTTATCGGATTCGACGCTGTGCTTGGGCTTTAGTTTTAGAGAGTCCCGAAGGTGAACTTATGTGCAGCAGCAGGTGGCCTGACTGCCGCTGCTGCATGGGATCCTTCAGGCTCTGTTTTATTCTTTTATTTGTTTTATAATTTTTTAGCTTTTAGTCTGGATCCTCAGCCCTCTCGGACCGAAGCCAGGAAGAAGACGCTCCCCTGGGAAGAAGGACCTCTCCAAGCGGACGGATCGGCTGTGGACGGCGACCGGCTCCGGGACCTTCGTTTGATGGCCGCCGCCTCCGGAGAGACAGCTGAGCCAGGACCTCGGGGCTCAGCTGGGCTGGATGGGGGACCTTCGGCAGCCTCGGCGGAAGGGGGATCTCTCCAACCCCGGCTCGGCGGAGGACCTGGAGCTGGATTCCGCAATACTGTGCGGTTCCAGTGTACCAACGCCGAGCCGGGGGAGGCCTTTGTTGAGCAGGTCCCCTTTATCCGAGAGATTTTGTTTGATCTGCTGGGGCTTAGACCGGAGGACCTCATCTGTGCCCAGAGGAACAATGCCCTGAGGTTCTTCGATGTTACGATGGCCACGGAGGCGGTGTACCAACGGGTCCTGGAGCAGAGGTCAGTCCTTGGTGGCCATCCGCTTGGGAGGCTTTTTACTGTCCACGGTATGTGGCACAGCAACAGGCGGATGGTCACCATTCATATTTTTAACCCTTTTGTTTCAGCCGAGTCCGTCCGCCAGTTTTTACAGCAGTATGGTGAGGTCCAACCCGGGGAGCGTATGGTCCGGGACGAGCTGGGGATCTGGAACGGGCGCCGTCAGTTTTTGGTAGACCTCAGGGAGGATGGCATGAGGGGCTTAATACACCCCCCGGGCTATTTCTCCCTGGGGGGTAAACAAGGGCTACCTTTTTTACAGGGGGTAGCCTGCCTTCTGTAGGGGGTGCCTCAAGCATGGACATGAGGTCAGCGGGTGCAAGGATTTAATGTGTAAGAACTGCCTGGGGAGGGGTCACCTGGCCAGGGACTGCCAAGGCCCCCGCCTGTGTAGGAGATGTGGCGGGGAGGGACATTTGGCCCACTCCTGCCCTAGACAAGTACGTACATATGCCACAGTGTTGGGAGGGGCAGGAGGAGGGCCAGAAGAGGCAGCAGAGGTGGAGGAGACATCTGTATCGTCAGGGGAGCATCAGGAGCTGTTCGGGGCGGAGGCCTCCACCACCTCTTCCTCAGCAGAGGCCAGGAGCCCACGGCCTAGGAAAGAGGTGCCCCCTGTCCCGATACCCCGAAATATAGAGAAGGCCAGGAAGAGGAGACGAGAGCAAGAAGAAAGGGGGAGGGACAGAAGGAAGAGGACAGGCCCCCCTGTGGCGGCGCCCGAGGGAGCCCCCCCGCTTACCCCTGTCCCCGAAAACCGAAGACATTAGTATGTTGGTGGCTTCCTACTCGCCGCCACCACCACCTAGGGAATATGGGGGCAGGGTGGCCTCCCCCAATGAGTCTGTTTAGGAGCGGAGATCTTGGGAGGAGGCCAAAGTGGGAGAGAGAGAGTCTCCCGTTTTAACTGAAGGTCTTTTAAATATTTTACTGGTTTTAACTTTTATTGTGTTTTAATTAGCCCAGGCACAGCTGCCATATTGGTGAGGGAAGCTATTTTATCTATGAAGTATGTGGTCTGTGTGTTTTTAAGTGCTGTATTTTAATTGTTGTTTGTGTTTTAAAGTTAATTAAATTGTTTAAAATACTGAGAGATGATGAAGGTGGTGCTGTGATGGCAAATTTTATCCAAATGTATTACTTCTGATCTCGGTTAAAAAAAAAAAAAAAATAATAATAATAATAATAATAATAATAATCTGTTCTTATCGGATTCTTATCGGCCTTACTGACGTTTTTAAGTTTTGCAACCCCAGTAATCCGGGTCATACCTGGCATAACAGTCGAGGGGCACACAGCCGCCTAGATTACATTTTAGCTTCGTCCTCCGTTAGGTGTAAGGGAGTCTCCGTGTCTCCACGGTGGTATTCAGACCACATAATGGTGGAGGCCACAGCTTCCATTAATGCCCCTTCCTTTGGGAGGGGGTATTGGAAGCTGAACGTGGAGGTGCTGGAAGAGAGAGAATATCAGACTCTCTTCAGAGATCACTTTGCGGCTTGGCGAGGCTGCAAGGGTGATTTCGCTTCTCCAGCTGCGTGGTGGGAGTGTGTAAAAGAGAGGACTCTTTAACAATCCACTACTGCAGTCGTCGCAAAGCTGAAAAGCTTAAACGCGTGAGGGATTTGGAGAAGCAGTTACAGGAACAATACGCCGTTTTTAACAACGGAGGGACGTTAGATCTAGATAGGGCGCAGGCCCTTAGAGCTGAGCTCAGGGTCCTGCATGAGCGGTCTGCGGCTGATAGCCTCTTCCATGCCAGGTTAAAATGGGCAGAGGAGAACGAAACGCCTTGTATAAGGTCGTGCTTGAGGGACGTGGTGCTCGAGCTGCAGTGGGCCTGGAGAAGGACACTTGGTCAAGGGTACAGCCTAAAGGTTTGGACAACCGGCTGCAGGACCTGAACTGGCAATGTGTTCACGGTAAGTTGCCAGTCAGGGAGGTCCTGTACAGGCACGGGCTCACCAGGCACCCTCGCTGCCCCAGGCCCACATGTGCTGAGGACGAAAGTCTTGGGCATGTGTTTTGGGACTGTGGGTATGCGAGGGTGATTTGGGCTAAGGTGTCAGTCCTGTGCAGGGCCATCGACCCGCAGTTTCAATTGACCCGAGAGAAGGTCATGAGGGGGTGGTCCCACGACACCAGGTCTCCCTTCTTGTCCCGGATGTGGTTGCTGGTCAGCGTGACGAAGCGAGAGCTTTGGAACGCACGGACCAGCCTCATCCAAAAAGGGACAAACCTGGATACCGTGGGACTTTACAAGAAGATCTGTGCTGAGTTGCGTTTTTGGGTGCAGAGTGACGTCATCCGGTGGGGATACCATGCAGCAAAGGAAAGGTGGAAGGGCCTTTTCGAGCTGTAGTTACCCCCGGACCCCTTTTGTGTTTTTCTTGACACAGCTCCCGTCCGGGGTTCTACGAACCCGTTTTTTTGGTTTTTAATGTTTTTATATTGGTTGAGTCTGTCTTTTTATGGTATAGGGGTTTTAACCCTTTATTATTTTATCTGTTTGCCCAAGCACAGCCTACATTTTATCCGAGAAGCGATTGATATTTGATGGCATTCTTGTATTTTATTTGTTTTAATGTAGTTATTTGAGCGTATTGTCCGGGATGAGCTGGGGATCTGGAACGGGCGCCGTCAGTTTCTGGTAGACCTCAGGGAGGGTGGCAAGGGGGGCAATTAGTCCTTTATTAAATAAGATGAAGAACAACCCAAATATAAAAGGTGTACAGCTTACAGATCTACTCTTGAAACTAACTGCATATGCTGATGACATTACAGTGTTGGTGAGGAACCAAGATGAGTTGGACTGTGTTAACCAACATTTTAATGTTTATGAACTTGTGGCTGGTGCAAAAATAAATTTAGACAAGACAGAAGCAGTGTGGTTGGGGAGGAATTCCCCCCCACCCCTAAATGTTTTAATTAAAGATCAAATCAAAATAGTAGGCATTTTTATAACTAAAGAAAATTGTGCTGATTTTAACTGGGCATTGAAAGAAAATGAAATTAAGGAAGAACTCGAATACTGGAATGCTTCAAATTTTAAAACAAGAATTCAAATGATAAAAACGTTTGTCTTGTCTAAAATTTTATTTTTAGCTACAGTTTTTCCTCCCTCGGACAAATGTTTACAGAGGATAAATAAAATGTGTGTCAAGTTTATCTGGAGTAGTAATCGAGAGGTTACCAAACGAGAGCTGCTGTTCAAGCCTAAACATCTAGGGGGGTTGGGCGCTGTTGATGTGGGCCTCAAATTAAAAATAACTTTTTGTAAAAATGTTTCTCAAGCTATAGGAAGAGGGGCTATTTGGCTTGGAGACATGAAAAAATGGGAGAAAAAAAGAGGTAAGGCCAGAAACAATTGCACTACCTTTCAACTTTTATTCGGTGATTTTAAATATAAATTTGATTTTTTAAACATTGATTGGTTAAATGAAAATAATAAAGAAATCTATAAAGTTTTATGTGAACACTTGTATGGTGGTTTAGCCCAGCATAAACATCTAAACCCCCCTGAAAGCAAAGCCCTGGTGAAAAGGCTTCATTACGAGCATTTATCAGAGAACACTAGGGATATAATGTGGCTTGTAAGTGTTGGCAGGTTGGCGGTGAGAGCCGTGGTTAAATGGAGCTGCTTTGTAACCACAAAGGAATGTCCTTTTACGAACTGTCATGCTGATGAAACTGTGGAACATCTCCTTGTGGAATGCCAGCGGGCAAAGGACACGTGGTCACTATTAAAGGACATCGGCTATGATATTGAGGTAAACTACAACACGATCCTCTATGGAATTTTTAACAGCACTTTCAATTCCAACACTAGAGACTTCTTTTGGCATGTTTTATGCATCACTATTAGTAAGTTCTGGAAAACTCGGTGCAAGATGACCATAAACCAAATACAAATTCCTGCAAATGTAATTTTCAAACAAATAATTTGTGAACTTAAAAGATTACGGACTTTGGACCCTAAAATGAAAAACAAGTATCCTTGGTCACTCTTAAACTTTTAACTAGATGATTTTCAATTTGGATATAACTAATTTAATGTAAATTGATGGTGAGTATACTTTGTGTAAATGATATGATGATTGTGATGAAAATGTTTTGAATTGTAATAATCTTGTAATGTGCCTTGAAATGTATTAATAAAGTTTATTTAAAAAAGCAAGAGGAAGGCGGGCCCCCCCGCAACGGCGGCGGCCAGGGGAGCCTCCGTCCACTCACCCCTGTCCCCAAAAGCGGAAGAATCAAGCGTGCTGGTGGCGGACCATACCCCGCCACCTCCCATGGAATATGGGGGCAGGGAGGCCTCCCCCAATGAAACGTCTTATTTGGATGGGGTGGAGGCCTTAGAAGTTTCTTTAGTGGAGGGGGCTCCCCCTTTTAATTTTTAGAGGTTTTAACCCCTGTTTTTATCTCCTTTTTATGGCAGATTTTACTGTTTTAACCATCAACGTCAGAGGGCTTAGAAACGCGACCAAGAGGACAGCGGTGTTTCAGGACTTGGCATCCACCTCGCCGACCATCTGCTGTTTGCAGGAGGTCCACCTGCGGGACCAGTGGGACGAGGCTCTCTTCTCACAGCAGTGGAGAAGAGGTATGGCCTACTGGAGCGTGGGTGGCGTCCACTCCACAGGGGTGGGTATCCTTTTGGGAGACCGCACCTTTGAGAAGGTAAGCCCATTTACCATCGTTCAGGGCAGGGCCTTGGGGTTGGACGCCACATGGAGAGGCCAAAACATTAGAGTATTGTGCGTCTACGCTCCAGTGGAAGCCTCGTCTCGTCTTGATTTTTTGGAAGTACTGGCCCCCTTTTGTATAACCAATAGGCACCTAGTGGTGGCAGGTGATTTTAACATTAATTTAGAGCGGGATGTTGACGTCAGTTTGAAACACTTTAAAAAGCTGATCTGCGACTTCGGCCTGATTGACGGTTTTGTTTCTTGCAATCCCGGGAATCCGGGCTATACCTGGCATAACAGTAGAGGCGCATCTAGCCGCTTAGATTATATTTTGGCGTCGTCCTCCATAGGTTTTAAGAGGGTTTCCTTGTCTCCAAGGTGGTACTCCGACCACATGATGGTGGAGGCCACAGTTTCCATCACTGCGCCCCCCTTTGGTAGGGGGTATTGGAAACTAAATGTGGAGATTTTGGAAGAGAGCGAGTTTCAGTCTCTCTTTAGAGATCACTTTGCGGCCTGGTTAGGCTGCAAAGGTGATCTAGCCTCTCCAGCTGCTTGGTGGGAGCACGTTAAAGAGAGGACTCGTGCGTTGACAATCCACTATTGCAGCAGACGCAAAGCTGAAAAGCTGAAGCGCGTAAGGGATTTGGAGAGGCAATTGAAAACGCAGTTTACCTGCCATAACCAGGGAGGGACGCTAGACCTAGATAGAGTGCAGACCCTTTAGAGCAGAACTCAGGGCGCTGCACGAGCGGGTCGGGCGGCAGACAGCCTGTTTAGTGCCAGGATTCAAATGGCAGATGAGAATGAAACATGCTCTGCCTTCTTTTTTCAAAGGGTTAGACAGGCCCGAGAGGAGAGATGTTTCTCATCTCTCAAAGACTCGGAAGGTAGGGCCTGTTCGGACCCAGCCCGGATGATGGGGATTGCGCATGAGTTTTACACCAACCTTTTTTAGCAAACTGAGAGGCACAGATAGAGAAATAGGGGGAGCACTTTTTGTCGGTTATATTGGGGAACCGCCTTCCGAGCACTGCTCGGGACAGCCTAGAGGCCCCCTTTAGTTTGACGGAGCTGACCGAAGTACTTGGCAAGATGAACCGGCGTAAGGTCCCGGGCCTGGATGGGCTCCCTGTGGAGTTTTATTCCACATTTTGGGATGTCCTCGGGCCGGAGTTGGTGGAGGTAGCTGAGGATGTGCACCGGCAGGGCAAGCTTACAGAGAGCATGCGGTCAGGGGCTCTTTCCTTGTTATACAAGAAGGGCGACCCCAGCGATCTCGCCAATTGGAGACCCTTGACCATGTTGTGCGTAGATCTAAAGATCTTCGCCAAGGCCCTGACAGAACGTCTTAAGAAGACCATGTCAGTCCTGGTCCACAGTGACCAGACCTGTGGGGTCCCAGGGAGATCGGTGACCTGGAACCTCCACCTAATTAGGGATGCGATCTCCTGGGTCGGGGACAGGAAGGTCCCCTGGCATGGTTAGCTTTAGACCAGGAGAAGGCGTTGGACCGGAGTGGACCACCACTTCCTAGAGAGGGTGTTGACAACATTAGGTTTGCCGAAAAACCTTGCCTGACTATTACGAAGCACCTTGTTAGAATGGAGGCAGGTCCTGTCCCAGCAGGGTTTTGCTGGTCCGAGCGAGAGCTACACCAAGCACCGAGCCTTGTATAAGGCCGTGCTGGAATGGACGTGGGTTTACTCGCGCTGTTGTTGGGCCTGAGAAGACCACTGGTCTCCAGGGTACAGCCAACAGTTCTGGACAACCGGCTGCAGGACCTGAACTGGCAGTGCGTTCATGGTAAGCTGCCAGTCAGGGAGATTTTGTACAGGCACGGGCTGACACGACACCCTTGGTGCCCCAGGCCAACATGTGCCGAGGATGAAAATCTTGGGCACGTGTTTTGGGACATTGTGGGTTATGTGCAGGGGATCGTGGACTAGTGTTAGCCCGGGCCCCTGTGCAGTAAAGTAGACCCGCAGTTTATATTGGACCGAAAGAAAAGGTCATGAGGGGGTGGCCTCAGGATACCAGGTCTCCCTTCTGCTCCCGGATGTGGTTGTTGGTCAGCGTAAACAAGCGCGAGCTCTGGAACACATAGGACCACCCCTCATCCGTAAAGGGACAAACCCTGCATATAAGATCTGCGCTCTGATTTGCCTTTTTTCGGATGGAGGTTGATGTCCTTAGTGCTGGGTTACCACGCAGCGAAGGAACGGTGAAGGGGCCTTTTCAAGCTGTAGGCCACCTGTTTTGTTTTTGTTTTTTTGTTTTGTTATTGGGCACGATCTCTGTCCCCATGGTTCCTTGAACCACTTTTTGTTTTTAAACTGTTTTTTATGTCTGCCGTGGGAGAAGAGGGTTTTTAAACTTGTTATTGTTTTATTCGGTTGCCCAGGGCACAGCCTACACTTTCTGATTGTAAAGAAGCGAATTTTACTTTTGTTTTCAAACATGGCGTTTTTATCTTTTCTAGTCGGTTTTACAAAGTGTGATTTTTATTTTCTGTGTTTTTGTGTTAAAAATGGGTAGTTTCTCTTTATATTACTATACTATAGCAACACCAAGCACGAGCGGCCATCACACCTCCCCCCGTCCACGTTCTCAAGAGAACAACGGCAAGGGTCGCAAACGCAGCGCCTGTCAAAAGCAAATGCGCTAGACACGGGTAAGCACAGGCACATAGCACGGAGCGCAATACACCTCCCCCCGTCTCAATAGAGAAAGGACAAAGGCGTCTGCAAAAAACAGAGCATTCAAAAGCAAAGCGAGACACAAGCACAGGCACGAGCGAAAAACACCTCACCCCCCACGCTGTTTTTTTCAACCAGAACAAACACGCCCAAGCTCTGCAACGCAGAGCCTTCAAAAATAAGTAGAAACATCGTAAACGTTCCACTCCACGGAATATCTTTAGTAAAAAGCGAGAAGATTTGTAACGTGAATGAAGAGAAACCCGAAAGCTCATAACCTCCAACCGGGTGATACAGCAGTGAAAAAACCCTGGTTAAAACTTCTTCACCTAACTGTGGCTGTCGTAGACCGCTATCAGACGTCGGGTAGTGAGCTGCATGGCGAGGATCAGCAGAGTGCTCGAGGCAGAGAGGACCTCTCTAGCTCCCGAACATCCTCCATGGGCTGCGTGTCAGAGTCAGGGGGCTAACTCGCCACCTGATGAGGAAAGGAAAACAAAACAAAGACAACCAGTTTAGCTAACATTCAAAACATACAGAGAGCACGTTTTTTTTAAAAAACC
>JAMWET010000677.1:40000-233210 GCA_024036415.1 Prochilodus magdalenae | reverse complement strand
AGTTGGAAAATCATGAATTATTTCAACATACCACATCCAAATTTTGATAAATTGTTTTAAAATTTAAACAAGGAATTGTTTTATATTAATAAAGTGTCTTTAGTATATTAAGAAAATGTATTTTTTTTTTGAGCCTATGTTCACACTAGCTAGCATGACCGTGTGACAAGCAATCAGTCATGTTTCTATGGGAGGACTAGCTGCGATTTAGCAACAAACGACAAGTAAAGCAGTGACAGAGCAACTAGCAAGACATCAAGTTGAGATTTTCTCAACTTTATGCAAATTAATTCTAATGTGATTAACCGGCATTGTAAACAATTAGCCCCAACAATCCAATTATCTGATCAATCACAGGCATGGGGGTCCAAGGTCCCCAGCTTCAGCATTTGGTTTCAGTTCTCAGCAGTGTATTGGTAACCATGGAGGAGAAGCTCATAACCAGTGTTTCAACATTCCCCAGGTTATATGATGTCCTTGTATATGTGATACATCTGATGAATAATGTTAGAGAGTAGTGGATATCGTTGGTTTCTCTGATGAGTTAGCTAGCATGCTAACCGGCCAATAATGCTAAGCGGGAATGCAAGCAGATTCGTGTTGAACTTATTAACAAAATGAAAGTTAAACCATTCTATATAAAATGATGAAATATTTAATTATTACACTTAAATATTATAAACTCCAGACATTTTAAGGTCAAACAATTAAGCTCATAATAACCTCTTATTATGCATATTAAAAAGCATATCAGACGAACTCCGATCAGTAATTTAGCAAGGCCTAGACAAGTGGCTCTTGGATAGCAATGCCATTTTAATGAAACACCTACTTAATTAAACTGATGGCGATGCCATTACTTTAAATGTCATTGTTATTTTTTGTTCACTAAAACATATTTGAGTGGGAGTCATTTATCATTAATGCCTTAATCAGCCGGGATCTGTGGGTTTCGAAATTGAAGGACGTTGCCACAGAAAAAGAGGTTCTCCGTGTTTTCAGCACGGGTTTCCTTGAATCCACACAAGACTTGAAAGCAGCATGATAAATTACAGAGGTGGGGGGGGTGACAATGGCCAAGGCCGTCTTCCTTGTCCTCCAGCTCACACACGACACCTTTAAATGAGCCACATGCCTGCTCTCATTCATCTCTACGGCTGAATGCAACTGGGTATAGGAATGCCTACTGTCTATATACACTAGGCCTTTACATCCAAAAGCATCCAGAGACCCCTTCCTTAGGTAAAATCACCCATGTTAAGGTGCACCCATTGCTAGCAGGATATGGTAAACTGGACATTTCTCTTTGGAAATGCATTACCAATAGAACAGGAGGCACTTGGAAGGCTTGTTCATGAGCCTAAGGTCACCATGCCCATAGCTGCAGGGATAAAAAGCCCTCCAGCATTGTGCTGTGGAGCAGTGGAACTGCGTTTTCTGGACTGAAGTATCATGCAATACCTTTGGGATGAGTTGCAGTGGCATTAATAATCCAGAAACAACCGGTACCTGACCTCACTAATACTCATCAAAACCTCACAACAATGTTCCAATGTTGAGTAAAAGCCTCCCAAGAAGGGCCAAGGCTGTTACTGCAGCAAAGTGGAACAAATTTCCAATTTGCAGGCACAGAAACAGTGTCTAAACATTGGTGGGCTTAGTCGATCTAACAATAATTCCAAAAGTTTGGGTACGCCCATTTTCAAAAAATATTTTGTTTTATTAATTGACGATTGTCTTATAGTTTGGAACCACAGTGAAAACATCATAACTCAAACAATTCAAACAACTCATTAGTTCAATGTCAAATAGCAGTTGTCCTCCAAAACAACAAGGCTATTTAGACCCACCATATCCCATAATACAACTGAGAACAGGTTAGCAAGTAACTGAAACTTTGGCACTAGTGAATTAGAGATGTGCTTCATCCATCAGCCATCAGTCCAGTACCAACAATGGTTTTATAGCTTTTGGTGCCTTCACAAGATTGGCAGCACCAGGGTATAATGTTACTTGAGGGCGTTCTTACAGCTAAAGGGACTGGCAACTAGTTCTTCACCCTTCCATTTGACGATAAAGTCACAACAACAAACCAAACAGGCATCAGAACATTACCTAGAATGGTCAGTTGATGTATCAAATCAAATCAAATCAAAATCAAATCACTTCTGTTGTGACATCACATTTTCACAGGTGTGAAGGTGAGTGAAAACCTTAGGTGCCTAGTCCTTTACAGTACTTAAATACAAAAACATACATTAGACAATAAATATTTACAATACTAAGCACAAAATCTCTGTTTATACTAATTTACAGTTATGAAAAAAAGTTATGAATATGTGTTTTGCTGTGGGTTTCGCTATTTTCCAAAGGTCTACAATGCTAAAATGAACCAATATGTTTCAAATAACTGCACCAGTATCCTTATATTTGTCCTATAAACCCATTCCAAGCTTAGAAGAGGCAGTTTCACGCCTTGGCCAACTTTTCTGAAACGCCCATGCACAAGGAACGTAGCTAACTGTCAGTAGGTGCCAGATTGCACCCTAAGTTGGCCTGCCAACCACAATCCTTTCAAAAGAAGAAGAATGCGAATTGGGTGCCGGCTTCTCATTCTACACAGCGTTAGGTAAGCTAAGGTTAAGGTTGGAACGTGTCATGTGGGTGAGTGTCCTTGCTTGAAATATTATGCTGTGGGTTGCCTCAAGCCGAAAGACAGTCTAACACAAGCTGAAGGAGATCCAGTGTCTCCTCGCCGGGTCTTTTTTGTCTGGCCAGTTGAGCTTGTTAAATCAGCATTAGCACACAGCCTAGCCAATTTTTAATGCGCAGGGTAGCAGGGTTAAGATTTGTTTAGGGGTGTAGGAGATAGCATAGAGGCAAAGCAATGAGAATTGTGAAATTAAGCTTCCCTGGAAGTAGCCTAATAACTAAAGTGATTCTACTGCAGTTTGAGAACCCACCACTGGGTCAGTGGTGGGTCAAGCTTCTTTTTATTTTGGAGTGTTGTGATCCTGGAGCTGATCATAAGTCTAGCTAAAACTTTAAAAGGCTAATTTTGGACCGTATGTTTGGAACTAGGGCGTGTTTATATATTGCTGCACGTTGGTTTGATTGTTGATTGTATAGGAGGCTTTGAGGGGGTTGAAGGGTTCCAACAGTTGGAAAGGAGAGCATGGGAGGAGAGTTGGTGGTTCAGCTACTAGAACCAAAAAGGCTCACCTAGTCTGGTTATCTGACCTTTAAGATTAATGCTAACCTACATTCAATCAAGTGTCCTCAAACTTTTGGCCAATCTTTAGGCCAAACCTGGGCTCACCTTGAGCATAGGTGTATGAAGAGAAAGAGAGAGTGAGACAGTGAGACAAACAGACAGAGAGAAAGAGAGCGATGACTAGGACATAGTTTTAACCTTGGGAAAATGGGTCTCTGATTACCATAAAATTAATTGCCACCTTTATTACATAATATGCATATAGACATTTTTCCGAGCAAGGGGAAACCTTTGCTCTGCACTAAGAGGAATGTGATTGCATATGGCTTAATTACCATACGCATTCTAATCCTGCCGTACTTGACTCTTTTTTCCTCCCTCACCTAATTATACATTTTATAGCATACTAAAAGAGAGGGCTGTCACGCCGGACGCCGCCGCTGGGGAGCTGTTTAGGAATTTTTGTTTTCCTCGCCTTCCTTTCTCCAATTAGCTAAAGTGATGCTGGGTAAACTGGGAGGCAGTTAAAGCATCCCAACGCAGGAGCGAGGAGGAGAGAAGAAAAGAGGGCCTGAAGCCGGCGAGGCTCCGTGATGGCCAATTTTCACACCCCGGCCAGGCCCGGAGAACAAAAGGAATGCACTGGATGTCTAATTATGTTGTTCCGAGAGAGAAGCTACTGAATGGAAAACAAATATACCGAAACACAAATGCAATGCTCTTAACAGCAAATGCCTGAAAAAAAAAAAAAGTCAAAGTTAAGGAAGTCTGAGGCTTATATATGGGGACCCAAATTATAGAAGAGAGAAAGAGAACGCTAGAGAGAAAGTTGGAACTGTCTTAGATAAACAACTACATGACTTTGCAAACACCAGTTGCCCTTTACATTGTGCTAAGCAAATTATTCAAGCATAAATTCTCTCTCTTTCATGGTGGCAACTATTAATAGGGGTGCTGGTGTCTACACCCAAATGAGCTCTTCAACATTAACACCACCTAAATGCCTGTATCTGTGTTCCACACAGTAATGCGTATACATAAGCAAAATAAGCTCACTGGACTGAAAATGAGTCACCTGTGACTGAAACGTTCCTAATAGCATGTAACAGAGCTGTGTCTCGATTTGGCACGGACTGGACGAGTCTGGACTACTTTCTGGATGTGGTTGGTGTAGCTAAGTGGGTAACCAGTGGGTGCCACCTCTACATGTGGGAGACTGGGGTTTGAATCCCAGTCTGGGTGACTATGCTGAGCTACACCAATAAGAGTCCTTGGGCAAGACTCCTAACACTATGTTGGCCTACCTGTAATCATTAACCTTGTAAGTCGCTCTGGAAAAGAGCGTCAGCTAAATGCCATAAATGTAAATGTAGTCCACATCAACGTTCAGACACTCTTTCATCAAGGAAGTGCCCAATTGGGCCAGATTTGGTGGACGCCTTCCCTGGTGCTTTACTTGTTGTTCCAGGTAGTCCCACAGACTTTCAAGAGGATTCAGATCTGGGCCAGTCCAGAGGCGTAAAGCTTTCTGAAAGTTTATTCTGCCAGTCACCTTTGCAGTCCTGTGAACACAACATCTAACATCTTGGAATACAGGGAGAGGAATGTTATGTAAGATGATATCCAGCAGCTAATCATTAGGCGCTGTGGTTCAAATTTACCATCACCTTAACCAAAGAATCCATTTCTATGTAAATAAAAGACCCCCAGAACATCATAGAGGGGACTGATTTGTTTTTGTCCAGAGAGCTTATTAACTTCCTAGATGGTACCTTGTTTATTTTGGATGCAGTTGGCTTTGGTCATAGAACACACTTGTACATACAGGGTTCTACATCAGTGTTTGTCTGTCCTTGGCCTAGAGGCCCATTGTCCAACACATTTGGACTGTTGGGTGTATTGGGAGCAGGGAAAGCCCTGAAAAGGGCTGGGCAGGGGGCCTGTAGAAGTTGGGGACACTGGAAACATAGCAATTCAATTGGAATTTGGTCACATATTGGGTGTGGTGCCAATAGAAAAATAAACCACTTGGGCTGATAGTTTCCTTTGCCTGTTCCAAGTGGCTTAGTCACCACTGTGATGGTATGGGGGTGTTTGAGTTACGTAGATATGGGTTCTTTAAATGAGGTCCCAGTATATTAGAACCACACTGCCTACACTGAGCTGCTGGACCACCAGGTTATGCCTTTTGCTCATCATCTTACCTTTGAACATAACATTCCAATGCCTCTATTTCAAAATGACAATCCGTGCCTTGGCTGCAAATGTGACTGATTGGCATAATGAACATTCAGGAGCATTCACACATCTGGGCTGGCCCGCAGAAGCCCCAGACTCTTGGCAATCTGTGGGACGACTTGGAACAACCAGTAAAACTCCAAGGAAGGCATCCACCAATTCTTACCCAACTGACCATTTCATTGATTCAAGAACACTGATGTTGGCTACATCCAGAAACTTGTCCAGTCCATCATACATCGAATTGCAGCTGTTATTGATGCTCATGGTGGTCTTGCATGTTTCTAGGTACAGTTCAGACACAGGGGACAATTTTTTTGTCCAGTAAGTGTATAATCAGTTATATACTCGTGTCAATTCATTTAGTGACACAGGAATCAGATGCCACTTTGAGCCATTTGAGAAGGAGAGCGAGTTAAAAAGCAAAACGTTACCATTCTCTTACAACAGTGATGAAACGTAGCTTAACAGATTACTCCCTGTTTGCCTCGCCTCGTATCTCTCCAAACGTCTGAGCAACGGCTGCCCAGGGACATGAAAGATCAGTGGAGGAACTCGGCTTGAGTTTGTTTGAGCACTGAAACACAGCGGCCATGGCCCCTGCGTCTACTCATGTCTCTTTTGGTCTCAGTGGGGAGAAAGGGGTGGGGGATAAGACCCCGGGGCTAACTCTTATTCTCCGTCTCTCTCATTTATCCCCTTGGGTGTGTCTCTGTTGCCAGGGTGATATAGAGGTCAGTGGTTTTGTGCCTAAGGCTATGGTCAGAGATGGTACTTTCTATCTTTCTTTCTTTCTCTTTTTCGCTGCCTGAGAAACAACACTTGCATGGTCATGATTAATAACTCATGTTTAATAAATCAAACAGTATTAAATCCCGAGGCTCAGCAGGGGAATGGCTTTGGAGTGGAGCTGTAGCTGACCACTGATCTCAAGACTGTAATCGGGACCAAGACCTGTTAGCCTAAGAGCCAAAATAAGCCTACTGCCAAGTCATGTAGTTATGACAAGTCCAAGTCCAGTCCAAGACTGTCCCACTAAAGACAGTTATAGCACACCGGAACTGAGAACCATTTGCCAATTGGGTTTGCACAGAGAGGAATTTGTCTACCACATTCAATATGTGAAGTGAAAAACCCATAAACACACACACTCCCGCACACACACACTAGGGGGCAGTGAGCACACTTGCCCAGAGTGGTGGGCAGCTCTCCACAGCACCTTTGAAGCAGCTGCAGGTTAGGTGCCGTGCTCAAGGGCTGGGTTCAAGGAATTCAACCCCTTGCGACCCTCTGGTCACAAAACAGCCCCTGACTAAAAGCCCAAGACTCCTAGTGGACAACAGTGATAACTATAGGTCTAATTATAAGGTGGCTGTAGACTAGTGTGAACTAAACACGGGACTAAAGCCTAAGCCCAGACTGGACTCTTCACATGCCATGTTGGTAGGCCATTGTAGACCAGTTCGGATCCCATCAGAGAACGCAAGACTGACCTATTAGAGACAACTGCAGCCCAGCATACAGTACATGCACCAACGAATGATGACTATGTGCCTGGTTCTAGGAAGGCTATCCTGAGACTGAAACCATGATTGAAAGTTTTCACCACACTCATGTCCTTGGACCATCCAGCTAAGATTTTCAACCAAGTGTGGGCACATACGGACCCCAGGGGGACCATTTCCCCTCCAACACCATGTGCCTTGTTGGTCTATGGGTATAATTAGTGAGCCTCATATGGTCATTCTTTTCTTTTCCAAGACCTATTTTAGTTTGCAGCTCAGATTTCAACTCTCATCCCTGGAATCAAGTTTGTCGGTTTTGGTTCCATGAGCCTTTAGAACAACCCTTCAGATGTAGTACTGTCTCTGTTCCTAAGAGTCCCCGTCTTTAACCTGATACAGTTTCAGCTCAATTGTACGTCAGGCTGACTATATCGGCTGTAGCGAATAAATACAAGGTTGATTAATTTTTGGGGGGTAAAAGCAGATCCATCACTTTGAAATAATCAACTTTTTTGCCGTCTTTTGTGTTTCTACTCGTACAGTCCAACATCCTTGAGCCCTAATGAAATGAGGAACTGCTGCTTCTATGTGTGTGTGTGTTCTGTAAGAATACTGCCGTTGCAAATGTATCTAAGAATGAATCTACTACACACCCAAAGGCAAGGACACCCATTTTTCTTTGCTGTTCCCAGTGCTGACCTCATCACCGACCACTAAGCACCACACACATCAGAGGGTAATGTTGCCCAATTACTGCGGTTAGGGCTGTGTCTCACGAGCCGCTTCCATTCTCAGCCAAGGAGAGGTGCGGCACAGACGCCGATAACACTCGCAGAGGCTGGAGGTTGCATCACGCCACCTGAAGGCAAATGCAGCCGGGGAGGAAGGACGCGTGTAGGGCAACGGGTAGCGGTAGTTATTGTTAGGGTGTAGTTTTTCCTGATACTACGTCCATGCAGTAGGGATTAGGATTAAATGGCTATATGGAGGCTTGAAGTCCTCAATGTAAAGTGAGGCTGGTGTATTCAAGTGGCATCTAAGTGACAAATGGCACAACACTATTAGTAGGAGATCTCATTTTGGCCTTCGTCCAAGACAGGGTAATTGGCCTTGGTGTATCTGGGTGGGTTGGTTGCTGGGTTTGTTAGATGGGTGGGTGGGTGGGTTGCTGGTTGGTTGAGTGTTTTGGTGGCTTTGTTGCTGGATTTCTTTGGGTGGTTGCTTGCTGGGTGGGTAGGTAGCTAGCTATCTGGGTTGCTGTATATACAGGGGTTGAACAATGAAACTGAAACACCTGTCATTTTAGTGTGGGAGGTCTCATGGCTAAATTGGACCAGCCTGGTGGCCAATCTTCATTAATTGCACATTGCACCAGTAAGAGCAGAGTGTGAAGGTTCAGTTAGCAGGTAAGAGCACAGTTCTGCTCAAAATACTGCAATGCACACAACATTATGGGTGACATACCAGAGTTCAAAAGAGGACAAACTGTTGGTGCACGTCTTGCTGGCGCATCTGTGACCAAGACAGCAAGTCTTTGTGATGTATCAAGAGCCACAGTATCCAGGGTAATGTCAGCATACCACCAAGAAGGACGAACCTCCACCAGCATCACGTAGAGACCTGGCCACTATCCTGCAAGAAGAATGGCTTAAAATCCCTCTGACCACTGTGCAGGACTTGTATATGTCATTCCCAAGACGAAGTGACGCTGTATTGGCCGCAAAAGGAGGCCCTACACCATACTAATAAATGATTGTGGTCTAAAACCAGGTGTTTCAGTTTCATTGTCCAACCCCTGTAGCTGTTGTAATAACCCGTGCCTGTTTTGCTGATCTTGACGTGGTACAACATGGTTTGTTATCCATGTTTGTCCTTATAAAGGTACAAAAACATGTCCACAATTGCGCGCACACACACACACACACACACACACAGCCTCTGGCTCCTGCTTTATGGAGCTGATGTAAGTCCTGCGTGTGGGCAGATTGACCAGGAGAATGGTGATGATCTCAATAAGCACAGCTGACCCCAGACACTGCAAATGAAACTCCCTGTCTCTCTCTCTCCTTTCCATCTCTGGCTTTCCCTTTTTTTCCTCCATCCCTACTTATCTCGTAGCAATGATACGGACGCACACTCTGATCTAACCCACCTTGTCTCTCTGCTTCTCTCTTTCTCTGCTTCTCTCTTTCTCGCTCTCCCAGCCCTCCCAGCCCCCGCGTTTGCCGAGTGTTTGAGGAAAATGAGGAGAGTGTATTTGCTTGTCAAACACAGGTCTGTGGCTGGCTGGCTCTGGAGACTGTGCGGGCTGGGGTGTCTCATTGCGGCTGTTATTACAGCGCCACGCTCTCGACCGATTAACCCCACAGTGTCTGGAGTGTCTTCACATCATTACCGGCCCTGCTATTCATAGGACGCTCCCATTAAGGCTGCCGACCATGCAGAGTTGCAACAACAGAGATCAGAGAGAAGTTCATCACTGCATGTAGAAATGGCCAGGGTGGGGTTGTGCTCGTTCTAATAGCGAAAGTAAAAACCAAGCTCTGATTAAAGAAACTCAGGAATGCGTAAATTATTGAGAGATTAGATACACATGTACTGGCCATTCCACCTTCTACTTCCAACTGCTGGCCACTGTGAGCTCCATCTTATATGTAACCTGAAGCGAATGATGCAGTTAGCATGCTCCTCCAAGCACCTTGAGCTGTCCAATGACGTTGCATTAGGGACAGGTAAAAAGTCGGTGGCACTTTGTGATGGTATTCCTCACTCCTATCCTAGCCTAAGTGATATAGATTAGATTGAGAATGCCATCCAGTGTAGACTCTCAAAGCCACGCCCCTTTTTGAGGGAAATCAGTCCAGCATCCCATGTGTTTCTATATGTGTACCCTGAACTAACCAGCACTAGAGTTGCTAATGTAGTTAGTTTGACCTCAGACCTCAGATTTGGTTTCCTCCATGTCCTTCTTGAACCTGAGACTAAACATCCATAGCTGGTCCTGTTGTCAGAATGCAGTGCTCACTGTCAATTTATTTACCTGGAGACATAACCTCCTGAGACCCGGACTTGCTTGGTGTGCAATTTTTATTTCTGCTAGCTCTTTGTAATTAGTAGGACCTAACACGTATAAAAACGAAACGCTGTCTTTGTACAGGAAGTTGTTTTGGCAAAAAACAGTGTCCTCATTGAAGGCCAAAGGGTCAAAGTTTTAAAAAGTATCATGGTGCAGAGAAGCAGAAATGTAATATCCTCATATGAGGACGCAGGGGTCTCAGGAGGTTAATGAGGGGGGTATAGGTAGATCAGTTCTGGCTAAACATTGGGGTTACTATACCTAGTTTAATGCTGGAGGACTAAAAGGACATGACTCAAGATGGAAGTGAATGTATGTTTTCGATGTGTCGTATGTTCTATGGTTGGCAGAGTGGACATACAGGGGTTGGACAATGAAACTGAAACACCTGGTTTTAGACCACAACCATTTATTAGTATGGTGTAGGGCCTCCTTTTGCGGCCAATACAGCGTCAGTTCATCTTGGGGATGACATATACAAGTCCTGCACAGTGGTCAGAGGGATTTTAAGCCATTCTTCTTGCAGGATAGTGGCCAGGTCACTACGTTATGCTGGTGGAGGTTCGTCCTTCTTGGTGGTATGCTGACATTACCCTGGATAGCGTGGCTCTTGATACATCACAAAGACTTGCTGTCTTGGTCACAGATGCGCCAGCAAGATGTGCACCAACAGTTTGTCCTCTTTTGAACTCTGGTATGTCACCCATAATGTTGTGTGCATTGCAATGTTTTGAGCAACTGTGCTCTTACCTGCTAACTGAACCTTCACACTCTGCTCTTACTGGTGCAATGTGCAATTAATGAAGATTGGCCACCAGGGTAGTCCAATTTAGCCATGAGACCTCCCACACTAAAATGACAGGTGTTTCAGTTTCATTGTCCAAACCCTGTATATTGATTTGGCATGTATGACCCAAAACATAAGTTCGGGTTTGGTGTTTTTCTATTGGTTTTGTTCTGTTCTGCTGTTTTACGTTATTGCATTATTTTACATCTACGACTAGCAGAAATAGTTTTACTCCAACAAGTGCATGGTGTGGAAGTTTTCCAGAGGTGTTAATCTGAGGCATGTTGGTCAATGATATGTAAAGGTTGACCAACACTGCATTTCACGAACAGTTGTTTTGAACTACACTCAATCCCTAAACAGCAATGTTCTCCACATTCAATCCCAAGTCTTGCATTCAATATGCCAAGTTTATATGCACAAGTATAGAGGGAAGTTCATAAATATGTAAAGGTAGGGTTATTGATAACACATTCAGTACCTCTGGTGCTCCTTGTTCTCTTTTAGTACGACTATTTGAAATAAGCTGATTTAGCGGTGCATTATTAACGCATTGTGATCTGGGAGACGGAGAGAAAGGCTCTAATTGCAGATGGAGCCTGGAGGTGTGAGCAGGGCATTTCTCCATTGCCTGCTCCATCCTCTGCTGGACGAGGAGCCTGGCCCCAGGCCACGGAATTAAAAGCAGCGCTGTCTGTTTGCATTATTAGGCATCAGGTACTGTGCGACGGCACAGTGCTCTGCTGTTGGACACCCTGCTCAGGGCCTTCTGACCCTAATTGAAAGCCTTAAGTCCTCTCGGATGCTGCAGCCTTGAGCATCCGCCAGGCAGAGAGAGAGGGAGAGAGAGTAAGAGAGAGAAAGCAAAGAGCAAAAATCGAAAGAGAGAGAGCATGAGGAAGGGCTAGAGAGACAATGCCAAGGAGAGCATAGCATATGTAGCATCTTTTTTTTCCCCTTCATGTTTGCCTAGACTTCTGTCTCTCCTGAGCCTTCTCTCTGACTACATATGGCTCCTCTCTATAGGTCTGTCTAAGTCTGGTCTAGACCAGGTCAGGACTTTATTGCCCAGGAGAGCATGCGCCTCCATCAGTGCTCTTCTTGGCGGACTGGAAAAACACATGCTTCCTGAGAGCACCCGTGGAAACACTAGGTGCCACTCCCAATTAAGCAGCGCTAGCCCTGGTTCTGTCGGGCTCAGACAGCAAGATAAGCCAAAGAGATTCAGATCTCAGCTTGGGCCAACTTGTACTGCAATCGCTTTCTCAGCATTTTCAGCCAGTCTTTGCTATTCCCAGCCTAGTGAACGTGGGCCCGGAATGGCTCAATTGGTCACGAAGGGTGTATACTCTCCTTGCCTTCACCTCCTTACAAAACAGACAGATAGAAATCAGACTTGCACCCATGCCACTTTTCCTGTGCTGCATGCAAAAATGAGTTTATTTGGCATTTCAGATCTGACATGGTTCCATGGTTCAGATCTGACATGGTGCCATGGTTCAGATCTGACATGGTGCCATGGTTCAGATCTGACATGGTGCCATGGTTCAGATCAGACACGGTGCAATGGTTCAGATCTGACATGGTGCCATGGTTCATATCTGACATGGTTCCATGGTTCATATCTGACATGGTGCCATGGTTCAGATCTGACATGGTGCCATGGTTCAGATCTGACATGGTGCCATGGTTCAGATCTGACATGGTGCCATGGTTCAGATCTGACATGGTGCCATGGTTCAGATCTGACATGGTGCCATGGTTCAGATCTGACATGGTGCCATGGTTCAGATCTGACATGACTTCATTGTTCAGATCTGACATGGTGCCATGGTTCAGATCTGACATGGTTCCATGGTTCATATCCGACATGGTGCCATGGTTCAGATCTGACATGGTGCCATGGTTCAGATCTGACATGGTTCCATGGTTCATATCCGACATGGTTCCATGGTTCATATCTGACATGGTTCCATGGTTCATATCTGACATGGTTCCATGGTTCATATCTGACATGGTGCCATGGTTCAGATCTGACATGGTTCCATGGTTCATATCTGACATGGTGCCATGGTTCATATCCGACATGGTTCCATGGTTCAGATCTGACATGGTGTCATGGTTCAGATTTGACATGGTGTCATGGTTCAGATCTGACATGGTGCCATGGTTCAGATCTGACATGGTGTCATGGTTCAGATCTGACATCGTGTGCCATGGTTCAGATCTGACATGGTGCCTTGGTTCAGATCTGACATGATGCCATGGTTCAGATCTGACATGGTGCCATGGTTCAGATCAGACATGGTGCCATGGTTCAGATCTGACATGGTGCCATGGTTCAGATCTGACATGGTGCCATGGTTCAGATCTGACATGGTGCCATGGTTCAGATCTGACATGGTTCAGATCTTACATGGTGCCATGGTTCAGATCTGACATGGTTCCATGGTTCAGATCTGACATGGTTCAGATCTTACATGGTGCCATGGTTCAGATCTTACATGGTGCCATGGGTCAGATCTGACATGGTGCCATGGTTCAGATCTGACATGGTGCCATGGAGAATTGGAGGAGCCACTTCTCTAGATTGTAAGTGTTCTAATGATTAACCTCATAAGAAACAATCTGGGTGAATAATAATAATAATAATAATAATAATAATAATAATAATAATAATAATAATAATAATAATAATAACAATAATAATAATAATAATAAAAGGGGATGTATTTTATGCCTTAAATACAAAAAAATAAATACATAATAATTCCATGGGACTGCCGTTCATCTAAGCTCCATAATCCGAAGTCCAGATTTGCCGACTCAGTCCCCGACTAGGCACCAGGCTGGCGGTACAGCGAGGGGAAGAGTAAAGCCCCGCTTATCCAGACTAGCATTACGAGGAAGGAACAAATTAAGAAGCCTCAACTCATTAGTGCGCCGTTAATTTGACGCCCCTCCTGGAATAATCCCCGAAACTCCGCCGCTCTGGTTAATTACCCCACAGCCAGGAGCAGGCCGCCGCACGCTGCCCTGACTCTACCACACGCCTCTTTTTGTTTTCCCATTTCTCCACTGCTGTCTGTAAACGTGCGGATGGCAAGGGCTAGATCCAAGCCGCTGGCCCCAGCGCACATTAGCTACACCGACGAGCCACGTGCTCTCGGAGGTACGCATCCTAACGCAATCTCTTTTAAAAGCATGAATTAAAAAGAAGAAGCGGTTACCGGCTCCTTAGCGGAACTACAGAGGCACACGGCTTCATTTATATGGAAGGTGCATGCTGAGTCTGTTCGCTAGTCTCTGTTCATATATTTTTCACCCTCTGAAGCAAATCTGAGCATTCAACATCCAAAGGAGCATAAACACCTTTGATGGCGGAAAAAAGCGGAAAATCTTTTTTTTTTTTTTTCTTCCCGTCTTTTAGTTTGCACATTTAAGGCCCCCTCATGTTCGGGAGCAGTCTGTCTCTCTCTCTCCTTCTCTCTCTCTCTTTCTCTCTGTGGCTGGGCACAATCTGAGAAATCAAGTCACTGGCTTTTCATCTCGTCACCTGAGCAGGTTGCCGCCACTGAATGATTCACAGATCCCGTTTCCTTGCACTAATGAATTCCAGCTGCAGTTGAGCCCTAATGATATTATGCACAGAGGAGAGCAGGCCATGCAATCAACATTTAAATGAACAGCACAATGCTACGCACCTTCATGTAAAAGTGCAGGACCGGCCCAGTTCCTTTAGATATTTAGCATTCCTAGGAATTCCAGGTTTTAGAACAAAACCTTTCTCCCACCATTATGATACCAACTTTAATGCAAGTCACCAATAAATTCTTTCACCTCAAGACTCTTTAGCATCCCAGCATTACCAGCAGCTTATTTGGTTTGTTAGCTGTTTTTTTTTTTGGTTGGTAATTTTGTATATCGTCGCTGTCCAAAGAAAAACATGTATCTCCATTTTTGTTGATTTTTACTTTTATGCCTCATTTGATAGCATGAGCTGATGTCTACACTCTGTGGAGATTTCATGAAGAACGGACCAACAGAAATGGCCCAAAACCGTTTGGAAAGACGTCTGGTTCCATTGACTTCCATTGAAATTAAATGAGGTTTTTGGCCACTCCTGAAAAGTTGGCGTTTTAGAGATACCTGTTTTTCTTTGAACAGCGACAATATTAGTTTTTGCGTCATATCATATTCTCATCCTCAAATGTTTGGAGGCATTTACAGGATTTGGTCATTTTCACCATTGTGGGTTTGCGGGTTTACTTTTCTAGGCAGACTTTCAACCAAGGGCCTCATGCAGTTGTTATCTTACGTGGCTAAACATCACTTATCCAAGACCACAGTTCCAGGAAGTGTGACCCCGACCATGTAGGGCTGGGTGAATATTTAGCACGAAGGATTCTCATTCTTAATTCAGTACACCAACTAAGAACGGCTAGGCACTACCAACAGACTTGAGAAGTAGCCATCAATCTGTCAACCCTTTCTATGTTGGGCTCTGGTGAGGCTTCAACCTCTAACCGGTGTCAGATGTGGTATCAGCTGGTGGGTTTAAGCACCTGTGCAGATTCTGAACAGAGTGGTACAGATGACTGAAGCCATTTTAGTAGGAATGGTCAGCAGGGGCGTGTCTATGAGTGGGCTGGGGTGTTGTTCATTCATTCATCCATTCATTCATTCATTCATTCAACCATCTTCTAAGCTGATTCCAAGCCACTTATCCCACCAGGTCACAGAAGGTGCTGGAGCCTATCCAAACACTCATTGGGTGGAAGGCAGAAAATACCCTGGACAGGTCACGAGACCATAGAACAGTGTTTATCAACCCTTTTCCTGGATACCCCCCTGCCCTGCACATGTAACGCTTCCCCTGCTCCCAACACACCTGGTTCAACCTATCAACTCATTAGCAAGTCCTTTCAGAGTTACAGGGTGTGTGTTGGAGCAGGGAGTCCATTAACATATCGTCGCTGTCCAATAAAAAATATGTATCTCCATTTTTGTTGATTTTTACTTAAATGCCTCATTTGATCACATGAGCTACTGTCTACACTGTGTATGAATTTCATGAAGAATGAACCAACAGAAATGGCCCCAAACTGCTTGGGAAGACGTCTGGTTCCATTGACTTCCATTCAAATGAAAAGAGGTTTTTGGCCTCTCCTGGAAAGTTGCCATTTTGGAGATACCTGGTTTTATTTGGACAGTGACGAAATGTAAGGCAGGGTGCCTCCAAGTCAAGGGTTAAAAAAAACATTTTCACATTTCATATCCATATGCTTTGCACATAGATTAATATTTGAAGCAAAGCACAATTAAATATGAGATCAACTTAAAAATACAACAAAAACAAAAAGTTATATTACAAGTGGAGCATTGTCAGATGAAAGTATTGGGCTGTAAGAAAACAGAGAAATAACTATAATAACTATAGCTATGTAGTTATTTAAACTTGAACGTTAAGTTTGTATGACTTTTCAGTTAATTTAAGTTTACTGTTGAAAAGCTGATACTGAGGCCTCCTGCTTAGACTCCAGCTTTAACGCAGTCTGCGATTAGGATCTAATGCCCAAGAGAGCCAAGCAAGCGAGATCAATCTTGGAAGGCTTTATGATTTTCACACCCTGGGCCATATGCACAATAAATTTCAGCAAAGCCGTTTCTGGATTTTGTGTTGAGTTTTTTTTATTTCTGGCTGAAGAAAATGGGTGAGAAAACTGAAATCTTAAATCAGGACATTTAGTTGAAAGTGCGTTGCGCACACATGCTCAGAGCTTTCTTCTCGCCCCCCGACACCCGCCCCCCTTATGTCATGACCTCGGGGCTCTTCTGGAAGAACAGAAAATTAAAGCTGCCAAGCATTATTCACAGCAAATCTGCTTTTCATTATGGGCGGATTATAATGGGACCACTTCAATAAATAAATAAATCCGGCAAAATAAATAAATAAATAAATAAATAAATAAATAAATAAATAAATCAGGCAAAATAAATAAATAAATAAATAAATCAGGCTAAATAAATAAATAAATAAATAAAAATTAATACATGTAAAATAAAGTGCTATGTAAATGTTGTAATAATAACAATAAATAAAATCTTCAATAAAATAAGAAAAACAGAAAATTTGAAAGTAACCAAACAAATAAATGAAAAAAAATATATATTAAATGATTAAATACGAAAGAAGCACAAAGAAACTAAAAGAAAAAAATAAAGCATGAATTTCTGTGCTTGACTTTGTTCCTTTGAGCGTTGGGATGTTAATGTGATCAGAAAGCCCCTCTGTGAGTTAATAAATAGCTCTCGGTTCCACGCTGCCAAAAGACCCGCTGGCTATGGCTAATGGCCCTCATCAGGGATACACATACACGCTCCGCCGAAATCTAGTCATGAAGGGGAGTCGTCTGTCGCAAAGGGGAGGCCGCCCGGCGTGCTGAATTGTACTCTCAGGTCTGATTTGTCATTACGGCAGCTGTAAGCAAGCATTAAGAGAGCCCATGTGATTTTGGCATGGATAAACACTGACTGAAGGTGGTATGGTGTAGCGGGACCAGGGGCAGGTGGAGTGGCCACTGGATTGGTCTTAAAAAGCTCTCAGAGTCTCTCGCTCCCATGCTGTGATTGATGTAATCAGACCGAGGCGCACAGGAGGATGGGCCGGATTGCAGCCGCTTATTACCTGTTCCTGTTTACCCACTTCTCCACAGTGGTAGCAACTTTTCTTCTTCTCAGATTTACCAGGCATCTCAGACCTGGCAAGTATCAAAGTGACTGTTTATTACACTAAGGGAACTCGCGAGCAATTAACAGCTGATTAGTTACACCTACACTAAAGTGGCCAGTGGGTCTATGCTGAAGGAGAGTACAAGGATAGCTGGAGCATGGGCTGGGCTGACCAGGGATAGCTAAAACACCTCATACTGGTAATGTAGCCAAATGGCATTGTGATCTGGACCTCAGTCATAATGAACCCCCAGAAGCATGAGTACGGGTCTGAATGGACAGGGGTCTTAATTAGGAGCACAACACTGCTGCATACAGCCGTGACCATCTCAGTCCAAAAACCCAACACCCAGCATGCCCCTCACAAGGAAGGTCCTGAATTGTCCAGTTCCTTACAAGTACCTTCGGACCACAGGCTATACAGACCAATTCAGAAAGCACGGACTTCTGGCCCAAGCAACTCCGTTCAGCAACTCAATGGGGAGATACTAAAAGAGTCTTTCGCATAGCCTGAAGAAAAGGGCACTCGATGTGCTCTAAGAGAGTCCACCTCCATTAAGTGTAGCTAGCATAAAGGCGTCCTGAAGGTGAAAGGAGTACATGCAGTGCAGTGGTACATGGTGTGCTGCTTATACCCAGTGCAGGTTTATACCCAGATGCATACGCATATACACACAATTTTGTGTTGCCATCTTTGTGGGATATGTACGCTCACTTCTAGTCCACCTGCCATGGTTCCATGACCGGGAGACTCTAGGCTTGTATAGTAGTGTATGCTGTGTAAGGAAACGCAAACATAAAGTATTCATCTATTCCTGTGGAAGCTAAGTATTTAAATTACTCAGTGCTTGAGCAGTAATAATATTACTAATATTAATATTTGCCATACAAAATCTGTTTAAACTAACCATACCCATCAACACAATCACAACACAGATGGACTATTGCCCTTCGCTGGCTAATTGAAACTAATATTAGCAATCCAAGGTAAAGGCAGAAGTTATTTATAGATGATGTCACATATTACCTTTTCATTAACGTACAGTTTTTTTTTTCTTCCTGGAGTCTACACTGGATGCCTTCATACATGTCTTTGAAAGGTTCAGGTTTTCACCAGGCACAATACCTGAGCACTTCCTAAGGAACCCCTACCTTCTATCAGTACTCATTGTTCTTATCATCTCCACTTACCACATAGGAGCACTATGTAGTTCTACAATTACAGACTGTAGTTCCCCACAGGACCACCACAGAGCAGACAGTATTTGGATGGTGCATCATTCTCAGCACTATATAGCATACTGCCACTACGTCCTGCGGATGGGATGCACTTGTCGTCCCTTGCTTGCTTTACATCTACAAGGTGGACCAGCAAGGTAGGAGTGTCTAATTAAATGGACAGTGAATGAACACAGTGTGTCGGTTGCAGTGCTACCTAATTTAGCCATACTGCTAATCTCAGAACACTAGCTTACTTAAACATCAGCTCACTGGACAAATGCCTTCCCAAGCACTAATAACAGCTGGGATTCAATTTGGCATGGACTGGACAAGTTCCTGGATGTAGGCCACAATGTTCAGCCATATTTGGATTAACGAATTACCAAATTGGCAAAATTTGGTGGATGCCTTTCTTTGGCTACTGCTGGTAGACCTGTGTGACTTGAGGCTTCCATACATCTGCAAATTCAGCTACTTCCTTCACACTATGGTCTTTGGCATGCCCAAAGTCAGGCACTTATTTTTGCCAATCATTAACATTCGGCTTTGGAGCCGTTGTCCACACATGGACCGAGACGTTCTCTGCACTGTACTACCTCTTCTCAAACTATGAATCCCATCACTTACATCCCAGATATATTTATAGCCCCATCATCTTTGTGCAACATCATCTGCAGGAGCCTGAAGTTACTAGCACCTTAAAACAAGGTGACTATAATTTTGTCCAGTGAGCTTTTGCTTGGCAGCAACATTGTGTCATGTGAAAGCATTTTTTTAACACATGCAAATATTTCTAATGCTGTTTCCATACATTTCCAAAGCTGTGGTTTCCTTCTACATGGACATGTACTCGAGAACATCAGTTGCAAGCATTTTGCACCTGTGAACTCTCTTGCCGGTGCTTTCCGTGGTACACTGCAATGCTCTTTGCCTGTGGAATCGCTGCTGCTACGAAAGATATCGTCGCTGTCCAAAGAAAAACATGTATCTCCATTTTTGTTGATTTTTACGTTTTTGCCTTGTTTGATCACATGAGCTGCTGTTTACACTGTGTGAAGATTTCATGAATAACGGACCAACAGAAATGGCCCAAAGCTGCTTAGAAAGACGTCTGGTTCCATTGACTTCCATTCAAATTAAAGGAGGTTTTTGGCCTCTCCTGTAAAGTTGCCATTTTGGAGATACCTGTTTTTCTTTGGACAACGATGGTATGCAACATCCGGATTCCCATCATCCATACTACTATCATAATGTGCTGACGTCTTCATCTAATTAATTAACACCTACCACACAGACGCACTCTGTAGGATTAAATGTTTTGACTGGAGCCCATACGTTGCTCAGTTTATCCTTCTCTCCCTCCATCCCATCTGCCAAAGGAAAATGCAGACCCTAGGATCATTACAGTGCCTGATTCACTTGTACTAGTGCCACACTTGAGTAGGAGAGATGAGCGAGTAAACAGAAGTGAGTTTAAATCCCAAAGCTGACTCGATATTCCTGGCTCTGCCCCTGGGCAAGGCACTCCATCCCACCCACTGCTCCTGCTCCTAGACTGGGCATAGTTAGGCAGGAAAATGACAAACTTCCCTCCTAGGATCAATAAAGGATAACACAGCCATTCCAGCATTAGCCACTTTGTCATCCTAACCAGGGTGCCGACATGCTGATGGTTATTTTTAGGTTTGTGTAGACGTCAGGTTGGGAAAACTGAACTCTTGATATAACGTTATGCCAGTTACAACAATTTTCACACATGTCATAGTGTACCTGCCATGTGTCTACACTCGTTATTTTTCAGAAGCACCTACGTATAGGTGCTGTCACACCTCACCTCTCCCTCTGCTCTAGCTGTACCTCCAAACTGCAGCTCCTAGGAGTCACTGGTGTATGACATGACTGTCACATGACCTACAGCCACCAATCACGACTCGGCCTACCAATCACTGTCCCCTGAATACTAACGACTCTCACCTGTTGTCCAACCCTTTTGGAAATCCGCAAGTGTCTGGTGTGTGTGTCAACAGGTGTACTTTGTTAGTATACAGTTACTGACAGTGTTCTCTGTTGTCTTTCACTTCACTTTACGCCATCCATCAATGGTAAATACCCACCATAGGACCACCACAGTGCCTAATACACTTGTACATGTGCCACAGTCACTACCGTGCCACAACTAATGTATTATTTGGTGAGTCTCTGCTTCTGTGGTGGTCCCTTTCCTTAAGGGGTGGGGTTGATTTGGGCTAATGCACTGTGCAGCAACAAATGGGCTGGAGCCAGTAATTGTAAATGCACAAAGGGCACCTATGTGGATGGTGTTTCTGCAAAAATGGCCAATGGCACAACTAATAAACTGGAAACTTAGTGTATACTCTCTCTCTCTCTCTCTCTCTCTCTCTCTCTCACATACAGACACACACACATTAATCCTGCTCATTTCAGCTTGAAGTTATGGATGTTCTGAAAGGATAAAAGCTTGCGGCTTTGAAAGGGAGGCACAATAGGAGTCCCTGAACTTGTTTTGATTTCAGTAATTGGAAATTTTAGTTCAAGAAAGACATGAAATTGGGCTCTGTTGTCTGCCTTTGTTTATCTTTGTTTTGATTCATATAGTGATGATGGTAATTTGTTCCCCCAAACAAAGCTTTATATGTTCCAGGCTATGTAACCTTAACCACAAGAAATGGCTGTCAGTTGGACTTCAAATGTGTATGCTCTCTTCCAGGCTCTCTGCACATTCCACAAATCCTTTTCTGCCAAGCACTTATGGGGCACTTTATTAGAAACCTGTACATTGTAGATCCTGCTGATGTACAATTAGAGATGCAGAATATGCAAAACATTTTCTATGAATCATGAATATATCTATATATCGTAACTATATAAAATTGTTCACATTTAAAACCTAAACTGATTTAACACAATAGTATAGAGCTTCTTTATAGCACAAATTAAATAAGGTATATATATATATATATATATATCTACAGGGGTTGGACAATGAAACTGAAACACCTGGTTTTAGACCACAATCATTTATTAGTATGGCGTAGGGCCTCCTTTTGCGGCCAATACAGCGACAGTTCGTCTTGGGAATGTCCTGCACAGTGGTCAGAGGGATTTTAAGCCATTCTTCTAGCAGGATAGTGGCCAGGTCACTACGTGATGCTGGTGGAGGTTTGTCCTTCTTGGTGGTATGCTGACATTACCCTGGATACCGTGGCTCTTGATACATCACAAACACTTGCTGTCTTGGTCACAGATGCGCCAGCAAGACGTGCACCAACAGTTTGTCCTCTTTTGAACTCTGGTATGTCACCCATAATGTTGTGTGCATTGCAGTATTTTGAGCAGAACTGTGCTCTTACCTGCTAACTGAACCTTCACACTCTGCTCTTACTGGTGCAATGTGCAATTAATGAAGATTGGCCACCAGGCTGGTCCAATTTAGCCATGAGACCTCCCACACTAAAATGACAGGTGTTTCAGTTTCATTGTCCAACCCCTGTATATATATAGTTCACGCTGTTAACAATACGGGTATCATAAAGCTTAATAACTAATGTTGTGTTCTATGCTTCCTGAAGATCCACCGTGAGGCCTCCATTCTAACTTACATCCTCTCAGTATCTTCAAAATGTAATTTTGATTTTGTAGATGCACATAACATCTAATGAACACTCATAATCTTTCTTTACAAACATTAAATAAACAAATGTTATTTGATTAGTTTTATGATTTAGAGCATTATATGAATTAATGTATTATGCATCATGATATGTTATTCATGTTCAAGCTAGGATGCCTTACTTTTAGTTCATACAACCTTTATGTAGAGTTATAAAGGCTAATGTCTTATAGATATTTATGATTGCATTATAACACAATCCATAGTGTTTGTGCTAGCCCTTGATGGGTTTCTGACCACAGGGCTCCTCTTGGCTGAATACGTCGATTGTTTTGGGACTAGTCTGACCAAGTAATAATTGTGGCAACAGCTGGGCTATATTCTGCAATTGTACACCTATGGTGCAGTTAGTAAGGCTTTACAGTAAGTGTTGATTAGATAATATTCAGTAATACATTAGTTGATATGAGGTAATACATTAGGAATGGTTATAATGCTTAACTAAGGCTTAATAAACATGTAACAACTACCATTTTTTACCATTGCTAATCTATTGTGTCACGGTTAGTAATGTTTTTCTTTATGTAAGTTAGTCAGCACTTCATGTAAAGTGGTACCCTACAGTCTAAAAGTCCGAGACCACCCAATATTTATTTCAATTCCAGTCGGGTTATCCTTTACAATGGGTATATCTGTCCATTCGTCCACCGTAAGACTGCAACTTAGAGGCTAAAAGGATGTGTAGCTGTCAACAAGTTGTTGCCAAGACACAAAGGGGCTGTTGGTAAATGGACTGATCACCCCTGAGCCCAGGTTTCAATATCAATGAATATGTTTGGGATTACTCTGATGGTGGACAACCAGTTTGTAAGTAGTACCACAACTGGAAGCCAACGCCAATCCCACAACTGTTGGGAATGGACGTCTAACCGCCCACCCAATCCCAGTTTCAATATAACGCAACATCCATGAATCAGTTTATTGGTGCAAAGTTGATACCGCATGCAATCTATAATGTATTTCCAAGCTTTGCTTTAATGTTTTTTCAGGAACTACCGTCTAATGATCCAGTGATGCCTTTGAACTCCTTAGAACTGTGCATGACTCTCTCCCTCACTTTGTGTGTGTACATGTGTGTGAGAGAAATATAAGGTCAGTATACTGGTGTAGCCTGTAGTGATTAGCAGCCAGTTATCTTCCACACAAGCCGCAACTAATGACCAGCGGAGTGTGCTGGAACTAGAGCACCTGTCGCATGCAGAATCCACTTCAGCCGCCGTGTTGACAAATGACCCTCAGCTCAAATGTCCACTAATGAAAGGCTTGACCCTTACACCACACGCTGCTCATTAAAGCACAATGTTCAGATGCAGAATTAGCCATATTCGCTAACTCCTTAAACTGTAAAGGACTCGGTGTTGGGCCCACTGCAAAACTCCCATCATAGTTCTATTTCTAGTTACTGGATAATAAGTGTTAATAGATAGTGGTGGCAACACTTATTATGAATCCTGTATTAATAATGCACTATGAATGCATTAATGAGGCATTATATAGCATACATAACACCTTATAATGCTTGGCATACGCTTGTATATGAAATGCATCTTTAGTAGTTATAGTAGCATGCAAAATACTTAGTAAAGCAACTATTTAATGTCAGGTTTCATAACACCTTATAACATCTGCCCCTAAGAGCACTGTAGACACTAAGGCTGTAATTCACCATGTAATCCAATTATGCCTTATAGAGCATTATAAGAGGTCCTACAGGCTCTAGGTTAAGTGATATTGTCTTACTGGCAACACAGGACACATACAATATGGTATGCTCACTTGAATAAGGCCATAGATGACCTAGTACACCATTCATGTTTATAATGCTCTTATGAACAGCTGTTATAGCACATTATGAAACCTGACATTACAAAGTTGCATACTTGTTTTATAGTTTAATGGATATGCATGTTATTATAAATAGATGTAAGCAGATATACAAGCTTATGTCTAGTGTTATAAGGGTGTTATGTATGCACTATAACAACTTATAAATGCATTTAGGTAGCATTATGAAACCAGGGTTCATAGGAAGAGCAAAATTAAATATGGTATAGGCCAAAATGTTACTTCTAATCTACTGTAATCTGCTGTCAAACTATGTTTCCAGCATGGTGGGATGTATTTGTAACCGGGTTTGCGTAAGACACATCAAATGCTTCAGACGTCTGGTTGGCTATAAACAGTGCTATGGACAATTCTGCCTGCTGTTCATTTTGAATGGTGTGTCGCAGCAAATCTGATCCACACCGGCCCTTATTGCTCTACAACAGGACGGTGTATCCAAACTTTCGGGCCCAGGTGCGGCATTCTTACATTGGAAAGTAGTTTAATTCTTGCATTTTCACCTGAAAGCCAGCAAAGCAAGCACAGCAAGCATGCACCGGTGAATAAACATCCACCTGTGTGCGGAGTCTAAGCACATTCTCTCACACAGTGCCCCCGCAAACACTCACACAGATACACGCAGCCTTCTACCTCACACATCTATCAAAATAAAAGGCTGCCAAGTTTCATTTGTGAGCGTGGCCTTCCTGACAAATGAGGCACCACAGGGCTCTGAGGGGGTGAGCAGAGTGTGTGTTGGGGATGGGGCACACGTGAGTGGCAGTAGACCTGTACGCCAGCCTTTTGAATGACAAACTGCCAGTGGCTGATGATGGCTCTCTGCTGCTAATGCATCAGAAGCCTTCACCGGCTGCTGTGGCCACCTGGACGCTAATGGCTAAGAACGAGCGTCACGTCTAAAATCAAATGCTCACTATTTCACCCATAAGCCAAATATAGCTAATGTAGATGTCTGAGGTTGGCTTCTTTGGGTTTGCAGCAAAAGGCACAAGGCTAATGTAGCTAAACAATGAATTAGCTAACAGGAAGACTGAACTTTGCTAATTAGCTTAGCCAAAATCATTACAACACTTGTCTGGCGTTGTATAACAGGTTGCCATCCATGAAAATGGACAAAAGTGTTTCATTGTTGCTAGAAACAGTGGGAACATCTACCCAAAAGTTACCTATAGCTGTAGATCATAGTAGTAGGGGAACCTTCTACCTTCTAGGCTTTCAGAGAATGGCTAATCATTACAGACATCTACAATCTGTCTGTTTTTATTTTATTTTATATTTTAGCACTTGGTCTTTTTCATATTTAGCTTTTCATGTTACCATCTAATTTATAAAAATGCTTCTTCAAAGGAAAACCATTCTTCAGAGGTTCTTTAGGGATATTCAAGTGGTTCTACAATGGCATCTCATTAGGCCGTCTTATTTGCTGCATCAATAAAGTCTGTCGTCGGTAAGTTAGTTTGGAATCTATCCATGGAAAATTGTCCAATTAGGAATTTTCCAAGTAGGTTTGCCATGCTGTATTGGAAGAAACCAATGCTAGCTTTGCTCTTTCATTGGCTATGGCTTTGAGCTCTGAACTGGAGGCCTTACAGGTTAACTACCAACAGACTTGGAAAGTGACAGTGGAACCAACCAATCAGATTTTGAAACACAAAGTTCCTTGAGATACGCTACCAATCTAGGCCTTGTGGAAACATTAAATATGTATATATCAACCATAAATATGACATGAATATCATATAGCTTCTAGTTATTAGAATCTAAAACCAGTTGCCAACAGGTGGGCCATATAAGATATCCTGTATATATCTAACTATAATTATATACATTCGTCTTTTACAAGCTTTATGCCTATGTTTATTCTACAAACCGGAAATGTTAGTGAGCACCTGTGATAGTTTAGAGCTAACATCAAATCCAGCAATCCCATAAGGGCACCAGTCCTGAAAACCTAGTCCTAGGGCAAAGTCGTGCCACCGCATTACAATAGTATATCAGTGTTACAGTATTAGTAACCACATAACCAAGTTTATTTGAGTTTACTCACCAACGCAGCTACATGTTAGCTGCATTAGCCTCATAGCTCTGACCACTTCTTCTACATCTGACCATATTCCTCGATGCCCTCAATCTCAAACCGGTGTTACAGATTTGTCAGGTTCTGTGGAGATATGGAGGGACTTTATGTTGGACTTAACTTTCCGTTAGACCTTTCCTTTTCTAAGGGCCTCATCTGAGGACTCTTCTGCTCCATTGAGAAGCTCCAGTGCCTTTCACCTCACTTGCTGCTTCTCTTAAAGCCTGGGCCACGCAGAGCTTCCTGCCTGCCTGCTATTCCGATGCCTTTGTGTTTTCATTCTAATGGGCACTCGAGCATTCAGTCAGCGTGTGTTCTCCCTCTCTCCATGCCTTCCCCTCTCCATCTCTATCTGCGCATTTGATAATGTCTCCCTTGGCTGGGCTCTCGAGAAAGCCGGTCCGCTTACAGGATGGTGTTTAATGTGTCTCTGGATATGGAGAGTTTTAGTGCGCATTTGTGGGGAAGTTCGGTTTATGCCTCTTTTTTATAGCGAGGTGTGTGTGCGGGCGCAGGGGTTACGGGAGAGTTGTTGATGACTGTTGTGCTGAGTGTGTTTGTGCTATCCCAGCGTGCCTTGTTATCCCTCACCCTCCCCACTGCCACTCCATCATTTCTGAGAGAGAGAGAGAGAGAGAGAGAGAGAGACAGAGCATGCTGCTGTTATCTCAGCTTGCTGTGCCTGACAGCTAGAGTGCTCGTGTGCAGTAGCCAGATGAAGAGATAATATGGCCAACCCCTCCTTTTTCTTTCTCCTTCACTTCATTCTTTTCCTTTCCTGTCTTTGACAGAGCAGATGGATTGTCGGTTGGAAATGGCTAAAACCTTAAAGCCCACAATATTAAAGTTACAAAACCTGCACGGCCCTTTTAGTCATATGAAATAACAAGACGGAAATGAAAAATATATAGACTCTGGATTCGACAGACAGAAGTGGAAAAGTGTATCTCTTAATCCCCATAAGCCAGGTGAGTTTGGAAAAGCCCAACATGACTTTGACCACCTCATTCAGCGGGTAGAACTTCATAAGATCCTTGACAGTATGCTCTAGTGTCTGTAATCCAGTGAAGCTCCATTTGAGCTACGTTTCTAAGTCTCATAATCTTATATCTGGTTGGTCCTGTATCTCTATACCTTCCTAATCTCACCCTTCTTTAATCCTACCTTCCCTATAGAATCATAATCTGTACCCTAGATCACTATAGTCCCATTATGTTAATCCTAATAATCCTCAATTTAGTCCCCACTTTAGTCCATACTGTTATAGTACTTTAATCTTACACATCCATAGTCCTAGATCATTCATATTCCATAATCTTACATATCCCTGATATAGTCCTACATAGTCCTGTCGAAATCCCTACAGTTCTATAAACCATAACTTCTAATTTTCACCTTCTACATTCACATAATCTCACAACCCATATGCTTATATTTCTATAGCCCCTGATCTCAGATGCTTATAGTTCCATAATTTCATACCCCACATTCCAATATCTATATAACACTATAATCTCAATCTCTTACATTCATGTAATACTATTACTAAAGTCTCCTAATCTCACATGCCTATCATTCTATATTCCAGCAGTCCTGTAATATCACTCACTACCTCATAACATTATAATCTCGTGGCTTCATTATACTTTCACCCCTCACAATCCCATAATCTCACACAAATCTTCCATCATTTCAAATCCTATAATCCTGTTGTGCCATAGCACCTTAATCTCCTCTCTTTTAGATTCTACAGTGTCCAAATTTCAGACTTTGTTACAGCACTGTAATTCTACACACTTATAGTATTAGTTCATTAAACTCCCATAATCTTGCATATCCTTCCAGTCCTGTAATCTCACACTGCTATATTCATATTTCATATAATCCTAGAGTATAATTAAGTCCCTATAGTACTATTTCTTTACAATCTCATACGAGCAAACCCCTGCTTTACAGTATTACACACTTAAAGTCTTCCGCTGCTATGGGATTATACTCCCAGACTCCTATAATCCCACAGTCTCACACCCCGTAACTTTGTATCCTAGGTCTCATAATCTCACCACCCAAAATCCTATATATCTCAAGTCCAGGAATCGCACACACTGCTTCACTCACAAATCCCTATAGTACCATAATCTTTAACCCCATAATCCAATACCACTAAAGTTTTATAATCCCTCTGTTGTTTCATAATCTTTCTGCATAGTCCTGTATCCCTACTTCTCCCCTCCGAACTTACATTACTATAGTCCCAAAATCTTATAGCCATATGGACAATGTATCCCTGTACTCTTGTTTTACACCCTATTATACGTTTTACATTAAACGACGACAGTCCTGCATTCCTGCAGCAACGCAATCCTACACCCCTATACTTCTGTACATCCCTGTACTTCCTGTTATATGCCTGATAAGAAACATAAGCTTTAAAGGTAAAATCCTAAGAGCATAAGAATGAACAGAATCCACTGGGCATAGAACACCAGCGGTGTATTTACAGACGGACAACCAACTAGGGAAACATGGGAGAATACTTGCACACATCGGCAGAAGGTGAGAAGGCCTCTGCATAAACAAAGGGAAAGGCTTTCATTTCCCAGGTTTTGGACAACTAGCTACAATCGCATCAAACACAATAGCAGTAGCCTGTATGTTTTAGCAAGTGAACCGGGTAAATGAGCCAGTGTGAGCTCTCCAGGGTGCTGAAACTGGCTAACAAAGGAGCTAAATGAGTTTTTAACCAGCCCTGTCCTCCCAAATTGCAATATGACCACATTATACAATCTGACCAGTATTCACCAACCTGTTCTCCAAGCCTAAACTAAAACACCTTGGGTAATCAGGAACATAAACAAAGGGAAAGGCTTTTCATTCTCAGGTTCTAGACAACTAGCTACAATCCCGTCAAACACAATAGCAGTAGCCTGTATGTTTTAGCAAGTGAACCGGGTAAATGAGCCAGTGTGAGCTCTCCAGGGTGCTGAAACTGGCTAACAAAGGAGCTAAATGAGTTTTTAACCAGCCCTGTCCTCCCATGACCACATTATACAATCTGACCAGTATTCACCAACCTGTTCTCCAAGCCTAAACCAAAGCAAGGGTGGTCATCCCAGCAGTGCACTATGTATGGGCCTTTATGATGACATATTTTACTCTGGAAGGCCATTTATTGACACTTTGAATAAAAAGCTACAGCAGGTGATTAGCCAGCATTACGTTTTGCTTACACATAGATGTGTCGATAGCCAATCAGAACTATACTGATGAAATCTCAATAGTGGTAGCCTGATAAGTGACCAATAAACCATGGTCCTTATACCTTGGCCTGAGCATCTGAGGCTGGGACTACCACAACACTGAAGAATACATGCACACATGGATGGAAGGTGAGAAAGCCTCTGCATAAACAGAGGAGCAGGCTATTAGCTCCCAGGTTTTAGACAACTAGCTACAATCCCATCAACAGTAACAGTAGCCTGTACGTTTTAACAAGTGAACCAGGTAAATAAGCTACGGTGAGCTCTCCAAGGTGCTGAAGCTGGCTGACAAAGGCGCTAAGTGAGTTTTTTAACCAGCCCTGTTTTTTTCCCCCTCCAGTATAACAGCATTCACTGTGTTTTCCCAGTTTTTTTTGGTGGCTGCTGGATAGCTGAGGGAAAGGAGCCTTTGGAAAGAGATTACCAAACTTATCTACAGCTCAAAGTCCTCGCAGCATCCGGGGAGAAAATAAAGGGATTTAGAAAAGCAATTCCGCGCTCAATATCAGCCACCGATCTTTAAGACAACAGTCCATATCTTGATCTTTTTTTTCTTTCTTTCTTGTTTTTCCCCTTTTTTATGCGGTCGTTCCATCTGGACACCGTGACCAGAAGCCGGGCCCGAGAGCTGCACTGGTGTGCAGATAATTCTGCACTGGGCATCAAACACAGACACTGCGACACTGAAATCAAGCCACACAAGGAACTAATTTGCAGATCTGTGTGACCAAGTGAGATATAAAGCGAACGGATAAAAAGCATCACTATCATCATGAAAATAACACTTATTATTAATGGCTTTTTTTTTTTGGGTGCAACTAGAGCTGAAGCGGGTTCCGAAATTAACTTTGCTTGATTAAATAAATAATAACTCAACCTTCTTGATAAATTAGCTGTGATTAGTTGCCAGTTTACATGGTGATAATATGAGTTTCTCCATCTGGTCTCTCTTATGGTGAGAAACTTTTAAGAGGTCTGATTGACACCCCCATATGCAATTTACCACACTTGCCCAGTCTTTTTAAAAGGCTTCAAAAGCATATCCTGGTTTTGTTATTGTTGATGTATTTTTGTTGATAGCTCATAGTCTTATGGTTTAAACTGTGACCTCTTGATTAACTGCCACCATAATTGGTAGATGGCTGAAGTTTCACAAGCCAGACTGCTGACTTCACCAGCAAAAAGGCTGGTGGTGTTCAAGAATGACCAAGTCAACGCCCCACTTACAGGACAGCAAAGGGTCAACCAACTGACCGGAAAACCAACCAATCACAAACTGAACCTAGGGATGTTCAAGAATTACCAATCAAAGAACCACTTATAGGATGGCAGAGGATCAATAGACTGACAGGTAAACCAACCAATCGTAAACTGTACTTTAGAATATAGCATATGAGTTTCATAAAACACAGCTCAATACTGCTTAATTAGTTATTAAGTGAAATTGCATATTTACTCTATATTGAGTATTGGTGGTGTTATTAATACGGTGCTCTAAAAAATCTTGGCGCCTCCGCTTGTAGTCACAAAAATTCCAATTCTGAGCTTGCATTAATAATAACTGCGATTTTGGACTAAAGCAGTTTGGAAATGACAGATTTCCAATGACACGCCCCTATCCATGCATCAGTCCACCCATCTTAGCATCAGGACTATCATTTTAAAATATCAATTGGGCATAAAATGGGTTAGATATCACTTACACCGAACCAAAACTCCAATGCGGCCACATTACACGATCTGACCAGTGCCCACCAACCCATTCTCCAAGGCTAAACTACCCCAGCTAGTCAAGAACTTAATTTTTTTGCCCAAGTAGGGTCAATCAATCAATCCTTGGAGCAAGGCTGGTTACCCCGGCACTGGACAATGCAACCGTCTCTATGACAACATATTTTAAACGTAATTGTTTGTCACCTTGAATAAAAAGCTACTGCTCGTGATTAGCCAGGATTAAGTTTGGTTAACAAAAGGCTATTGCTTACACATGGATGGGTCAATAGCCACCTAGAATGATACTGATGAAACCCTGATAGTGGTAGCCTGCCCAATAAACCATGGTCCGTATACATGTGGGCGGAGCATCTGAGGCTGAGACACCTCAAATACAGGATATAATTGACAGCGACAGCCCTAGTCACAACCTGCTCCAGAAATCTCTAACGAGTCCACTGTCAGTGCTGTGTTTTGTCTTTCTCTAATACCATGAGGACAGGATGGCTCGGAAAAGATCTGAACCCCAGCCGTTCCCCTGTCTATCTTCCTCCATCTTTCTCTGAGCCACTCTCAGGAGAGACTGGCTAACGGCTAGCTAATCAGCTACATCTGACATGTTCATCACCGGCCCCGCACACACTGCCCTGTCAGAGCACTGGACAGCAGGACAGATGAACATGATCAGGCCTTCGCTCCACACGGCAGCACTGTACAGCAGCTGTGTGTGTGTGTGTGTGTGTGTGTGCGTGAAGGTCTGGCTAAGCCTCCATCCCCATCCTTTCCTTTCCTTTCCCTCCACCTCAATCACTTTTCCCAGTGATTACAGCGCTCGATAGTGGAGTAACGTGAAATTACTTATTGACTCGAACTGGGAAAGTTATTTATAATGTCAATGGCTAATTCCCTCATGGCTGCTTCACAAGGCTGGCCAGTTTATGTAGTGTGTGTGAAGAGGGTAAGCAGAATAAAACATGTCATCTGTTACCCATGACCTGCATCCACATCTCCATTTACAGGCCAGTCGTTCAGGCAGTCTATGGGCATCTATAAAGTCTCAGAAACCAAGCATCTTTTCAGAAACACAGTCCACAGTGTAGTACAAATTCGTCGCAACTTTAGAATCGACTTATACCACAGACCACCCTGGGTAGTCTTCATCTAGGCTTTTCATATAGGTGCATTTTATAGGTTTACAAGTACCGGTTGTAGTTTGACAGTTGTTGCCCAATTTATTACTCCACTCATCAATGGGAAGGGACCACCATCAGGGTATTACTAATCAAATCAAGGGTGTACCTATGGGCTACCCTTGATCTAGTAGTGATCCCTTTGTCACTTGGAAACCTGGGTTCTCTCAATAGTCTCAGCTCAATAGTCAAGGCTCATATCATAGAAGTTGAGTCTATATCCACTTATTGGTGACAATGTCATAAATAAGTCAAGTCAAGTCAGATGTTGCCAACAAAACAGCTTTAAAGAGAATCCGGGTCCAAGCATTTAGTGAGGCAACCAGTGGCTACAGGTGCAAGGAAAGACTCCCTAGAGCAAGAGGAAGAACGCTCAAGGGGAACCAAGACTCAAAAGGGGACCCATCCTCATCTGGGTGATAACACAAAAGTAAAAGAACCTTAGACAACGAGTCACTTTAACTTATAAATCATCTGACTCCAAACAGCTGTGATGAAGCCAAACCCTACAGGTCAGTAGAGCCTGACACACCCTTTCCATCAAGCCCTGGATCACATTGCTAGCCTTTAGGGAACCACAGACACAGAACCCTGAGTCTTGTGAACTTGTATCTGACCTAAGCATACCCTAGATGGCCTTGCCAAGACACCTATCCACAGTGGAGGTCTGTAACTATGTGAAAGTAAAAGCAACTGACTTCAAACTTTACAGAATTATAAGCAGTTATGCTCCTCCTCCAATGACAAATGACATTTCACTGTAGTCTTGTGACATGCCAATGCGCCCTGGACCTTCAGGACACTGGAGATATGGACCTTGAAATCACCAGGGTCCTCACCTTTACTCTGGGGCCTCTGTGTTAGTGTCAAAATCACATGATCATTGACTTAATAATGTCAAACTTAAAGCATCACCCCCAAGCACTAACGTAACCAAGCTGACTAGTGGACTACATTGTGTCAACCCTTAACCTCTCTGCTTATGGAAGCCACAATTAAAGCTGGGTAGTTGGTGCTGGTCAGCTCTTGGTTAGAGATGTCTCTGGGACATAAAGCTTTTCTGTAACCAAGCCCTACCTAAAACTGATGGATGGGGTACCACTGATGGATGGGGTGGAGTGTAGCTGACAAACTGTAGGTGACCAGATGAGCTTCAGACAGTGTGTTTGAGATACAATGGCCAGCGAGTATTAATGTTTCCTTGGGTGTTTCTATGGCTTTCTCTTTTGTGCGGATTGATTTAAATAGGCATTGAAAACAATAACGTAGAAGCCCTTTCTCTCCTATGTTTAAGAAAGCGAGGCCATTTGGCATGCAAGAGGTAGTCAACCAGTCAACCCGGGCTTATTAGCCCGATCTAGCCAACAGCTATAGCCTTGCTTATTATCATCACTTTCTTACAGGGGGAACAAAACTGCCTCGTTATTTCAGGTATTGTTCTGCAAACGGCTTATTAGATGGGTTTATTATAGTCTGCATGAAAAAAAAAAAAAAATCTAATGACCCCACTCGCTTACAGCAAGTGACCTCATTTCTAGACAGTAAATCAATTCTTGGCTACTGGTTGATGCTATGGAAATGCATAGTATCACAGAACATCATCTGTCCCTTCCTGTAGCAGGGTAATATACATCTCCTCCCACACTATTACTGTATTAGCATTACATTCCTTCCACTGCAGGCTTGAGTACCAATGAATGCTCTGCATACAACCAAGATTAGCAGAACAGTAAGGACAAAGGAAGCATACGTAAAGACCAAAGGAAGATATTGTGGACGTGAATAAATGTTAACAAGTACCTGGCATGGAAGGGTTGGTACATTTAAAGCACAGTATCTATAGAAAGGCTCCAGGCCTTCAGATAACTCACCTAAATGGCATATACATTGAATTTTCAACCGTTCAATGAAAGAAGACGTAAACCCGACACTTAAGATGTTAAGTCCTTTATATGCAAACAGAACTTCTTGCTATTTCACAGAGAGTCACTTGAGCACTTCTTGCAAAGCTGCTCAAGCTAGGACAAGGTTCTCCTTGTGATGTCCTATTCCCAAGAACCCAGCACCAGCAGCAAGGTCGCCACGTCCTCATACACTCCTCGGTACCTCAGACGCCACTCATGGAACTCGTTAATCAAACTCCCGACAGAAGAGCTCTGGTCATGGAACAGGTTTCGTCTTTCAAAGCACCATGACAATGACAAGCTGGATGGATGAGGGCACCTGATGATGGAGCAGGCCTCTTATTCAGAGGCACTCATCAAATATAAGGTTGGCCATGCAAACATGCCTGTTCTATATAGCCACGTCTGGTATTTGGATAGGTGTGCCAATGCTACAAGGACTCTCTTTGATGCCCTCCACTCCACATGATGATGCTAATTCGCAGTGCGTAATCCATCAGCTATAGTTAAGTCCAGCAAGCGTGGCGAAGCCCCTAGTGGCCGACTGGAGGATTACCACAGCTTGCAGTGCTAACGGCTCAGCCACAGCCAGGCTACTTATAAACAGCTGGGCCACTGGCTGAGAGCAGCTGCTAAGTGCCTGAAGCTAAGGTCATATGAGTAATTCAACCACTCCACCGCCCCCTACCAAACACACATACACACACACACACACACACACCCCTCCCTCCTCATCCCTCTGACTTTTTTCCTTTCCCCTGGTAAGCCATCACAGCCCACTCACACCGCACACAGAGGCCACACTGGAGCCAGCGTGAACCCTGGCAAGCAGTGTCCAACCCAGCATTTAACCGCAGCAGCTGGGTTCACCGACGGCTACAATTACTGCCATTAGCAAGCCTAATTAACGGATCCGCTGGCAGGCCGTGCCGACCAAGGCATCTCCTTTTAGCCACCTGGCCTCGGATCTCACTCCCACATCAGCACAGCAAGGTGTAGATGTGGGGAGGGGGCAGGGGTGGTCTAGGATACAATTGCCTAACACAGTTTTAAATATAAAGCTTCCGAAAGGGGTTCTTTGGAGCAATGCCATAGTAGAACCACTTTGGCCCTGCTGAAGAACCTTTCAATGAATGGGTAATTGAGAACATAGTTGAAACCACTTGTTTGAAATCTTAATAAGTGTGTTCTCCTGGCATCCTTGGAACGTAGAGGTTTCTAAATGGTTCTTGGCTTGGACATACAAGTCTGGGAAAAACCTTTCCTTTATAGAGAGCCTTTCTGTTATGTGGAGGTTCCAAAAGGGTCCTTCGAGATTGGTTCTTTAGTGGTCCAAACTTGCCGTGACTATAAGAAATAATAAGAACCAGTTTTGGCACGTTGTCTTCCTGGCTAACTCTCTAACAGTTACTTTATTTGCTTGCTTGCTCTCTCTCGCTCTCTCTCTCGCTTTTCTCTGCCTCTCTATTTCTCTCCATCCCTCTGTTCTTTCCCTCAACGCCCATACAGCATGTCGGTGACCTGGGATGATGTTAATAGTAATATTTCCAAGCGGCTGTATGCCGCTGACATGCGCCAGTCATGTCCTTGCCAGAAGAGATAAGCGAGTGAGCAAACACAATCGGAAAAGGAACACAATAGCTCATCGGAGCAAGGCTGACGAGGGAGGGCTGGCACAGACCCCGGTGCCAACATGTTGGCATTGCCAACTACGCTCTCCCTTATCCTCTGTTGTTTTGCCATTCCAGAAATGGCACCCCCACAGCCCCCTCCTTTCTGTGCTTCCCTTCCCTTATTACAGGCTGAGGCTGTTTTCTAGCAGGTAAACACTATTGTTTTGGTGCCCCCGACGTGCATCCCTGGACGCCGGTCCCTCATTAGACTCTGGGCAAATGACTTTTTAATGAACTCCAAATGACTTCTTCATATGAAGGCCATTAGAGCCTGGGCTCTTTGTGTAAGGGAGATATTTTCAATTACAGAGAGCTCTCCGTAAGCAAAGCTTTGTTATTTCTGTCACCTCGACTTCCACTCGCGCTTTCTCTCTCTCTTTCTCTCGCACTCTCTCTCTTACTCTCTTTCACGCTACCTCGGTCGCCTTTGTATATAAGATTCTATGCACCCTGCATTGCTAAACTAGCTCTGTCTCCACTCCATGATTAACTAATCTGGACTCTTGCTGTTAGCAAATAACTCGTAGTAATAAGCCGCCTAAGTTAAGCAGCCTAAAGTCAACAAAGACCCAGCAAGAAATGCACCTTGAATTCTCTGAGGGAAATTGTCTTTGCTGCAGTTGAGGAATTAGAATGAGGAAACTAAACTGAACTGAACTGCAAGCCTTTCTTTCTGTTTTGGCTAATGTCCCAACTAATCAAACCACTGACTCCTGGTGGGTGTCCTGTGGAGAGGGGCATTGTCGTTCTGGAAGAGATCAAGATAAAAATGTTTTATTACCAGAAGTCAGATTTGCAGTGACACTTCCTTCTAGTTGATACGATCCATGCCAATAAAAACCCACCACAGCTTGGCCCAATCACATTTCCCCTACCCCTTGCGTTCGAGTGTCACCCTGCCCCTTGGAACTGAGTTATAAGGGGTAGTGGTTGGAATTGTTTCCTACAAAATTGGGCAACCCTTCACGAACCTAATATACCAAAAAAAAAAAGAATGCAACTGCTCTACCGTTTACATTGGAAAGGGACATTCTGAACAAGAAGCTGGTGAACGAGAAGCCCACTTTCTCTTCATCTAAATCTAATTAGCCAGATTTCAGATTTGTTCAATGTAGAGACACATATGTCCTCAGAGGGGTGGGGCTTGGGGATGGAATGAAAAATGACACCATGGAAAAATACAATATTGTCACACACAAATCAGCAACCAGCAGATGTGTAACATTAGCTAGCTAGCTAGCTAGCTACCACAACATCACCATACTCCCCTTCCTGGCCAACTCTCTACAAAATGGTATGCTGGTTATGAAGAAAAGGATTATAATACATTGAAGCAGCATTAATCTAAGATAACACAATAGTTATTGTAATTTGAAATAGAGAAGATGCTGACACTAGTGACTTTCCTTAGTTGCTTGCACAAGCCATTCAGGAAAAGCTCCCATAACACTCCTCTGTATGGAGGCCCATGCTTCTCTAACCCTACACCCTATTCTTCTATCCCAAAAACAATTGGTACACCATACCCAATCATGCAACACCCAGGGTAGGGCTAAGTAGTATTGGCAATGAGTGAAACGTTGCAGGGGTCAAGCAATAATTCAATCATTGAGAGTAAAGGTCAAGAACTTTCTCTACACCTCAATGCCACTGGTCTTTGTACCACTGAATATCGTGGCTGTCCAATGAAAAACATGTATCTCCACTTTTGTCCAGTTTTACTTTTATGCATCATTTGAACACATCAGCTGCTGTTTACACTAGAGTGAGAATCTCATGATGAACGGACCAACCGAAGTGGCCCAAAACTGTTAGGAAAGACGTCTGGTTCCATTGACTTGCATTAAAGTTAAATAGGGTTTTTGGCCTCTCCTGTAAAGTTGCCTTTTTGGAGATACTTGTTTTTCTTTGGACAGTGACGATATGTGGCAATGAGAGTTTATTGACTGCAACCCTACAACAACATTCCCCTCTATGTAGATGTGGGTGTGCTGGTTTTGCTGACACAGTCTGATAGCTTTGTTTGAATTGCAGGAGGACAGCGGTTGTTGGTTTTTAGAGCAGTGGGTCACTTATTGCTGTGTTCAAGGCTGAAATATTACTCTACTGTATCCATTGTTATCACTGCAGTCCCAGGAAATAATGTTGTTCATTTTGCCTTTGTCCCCCAAATGGTACAACCAGAACTGACTGAAATTCGAAATCAGTCACTTGGGGACTTTGAAGTGTTTCCCTGGCCTGCTGTGCGGCCTGGCCAATAAATAAATAAATAAATAAATAAATAAATAAATAAATAAATAAATAGGCCTGTAGGTCCAGCTGGAGTTGCTATCGTATGCACACAGCTCAGGAAGGCAGCGATAGAAGCAAATGTGATTAAATGTAGACAAATGGCGCGTAGCCCACACCTCTCAAAGCAGACGTGTGGCGTTCCATAGCACTCATCTCATTAAGATGTCATGTGAAAGAGCCAAGTGGGATTGCAGCGGAATGCCCCAGTGGCTCTTTCGTTTTCTCCGTCTTTCTCTTCGTTTTTGTCTCGTTCTCATGGCCCCCTATCCCTCCGCCCTGCATGCCGCTCTTTAGCTGTCGATGGCCCTTTAGAGCCTGTCAGGAGCTTTTTGCCGAGAACTTCCCAAACATATTGTGCGTTTTCCCATAATTAGGCAGGAGGGATTTCATTAAAAACTCGGGACGGCAGGTTCCTCCACTCTTCCGCCGGCGTCACACTGCCATCAGTTGCACTGGCTCTCCCAGCAGGCCTGTGGTCTGTCTGTCTGCTCTGCTTTCTCATTCTCTTTCCCCCTCAATTCAGAAGCCTCACTCTGACACCAAAGACGACGTGAGGCTAAAAGGTTCCCCATCTGAGAAGCTGAAAGTTTGGAGGTGTGTATGCTTTAGGATTGTATTCGCTCTTCTGTAGCTACAGGCTCTCAGCTGTACTTAGAACAGACCTTAGAAAGACCTCGTCAACAAAGCGCAGGTAAACAGTTCCCGTCTTCCTGTTGCCCCGTTGTCTGCATGTGCTGTATGTCAAAATCCCTGTTAATGTATTTTTCTGTACACACGTTTATATACAGTACCAGTCAACAGTTTGGACACACCCAGCTAAATGGATGTTGTTGGTGATCTCACACTTAACAGTTCCAACTGATGACACATATCCTGATATACCACATATACTCCTGATGGAGCACAGCATGATATTCCTCCATATCTCCACCTCTAATATATATTCAGTGGTGTAAAAACTTAGATCTCTTTTCCTGCACAGTGTAAAAGCTCTAGTTCTCCTTTCAGTTTACTGAATATTCATGATGGACCGACCAATAGAATCGCTCCAAACCAGCTTAGTAATAAATCTTGTTCTACCAGCCTTCACTGCAGGGTAAGAACTCTGGTTCATCCTCCTGTAAAGGTCCATTATGGAGGTTTTTAAGGTGGACTGGATAATTCTAGGAGTGCTATTTCATAGTTTGACCTTCACTTTTATTCTAAGTAAAGTATTAAGATAAAAAGAAGGAAAACTTTTTATGAGTAGCTGTCTCTAAACTTTTGACCGGTAGTGTACATTGTCATATAACCATAATCACAAATAAACATCACGTCTGAGCTAATCATAGCCCGGACTCTCCATATATTATTCCTGGAGGTTCAGTTCAGGTAGTATTCTGGAGTAGGATGAAGCTGCAGCCCAGCATTCTTGTAATTGCACTGTGAATACCAAGCTTCAGATATTCAGTGGAAAAGTCAGACCTGCTAAAACGAGGCATGCTAAAGTTGCACATTTGTCAGCCGGGATCTGGGGAAACTGTCTAGCTCTGTGAAAGGTAAGCTAAGATATAAATGGTCCATAACCACTTTCCAAGTCTGCCATGGCTTAGAATGCTAGATGCTCTAATTTAAGTTTGTTGCTATTGCTTGCCCTCATCTTTCGTCCATCCATCCAGCTAATGGACTTTGATTGGTGGCATTGTTCTTACATTTACGGCATTCAGCTGACGCTCATATCAGAGCGACTTACAAGGTTATTTAGATTACAGGTAGGCCAGTGTAGTGTTAGGAGTCTTGCCCAAGGACTCTTATAGGTGTACCACAACATAGTCAACCAGACCGGTGTTCGAACTCCCTTCTCCCACATGTGGTGGTGGCTCTCTGGCGTTATCCGCTGAGCTACACCAACCACTACTAGTCTATGCCAAGTGGACTATATGTAGTGCTTGTCAAAAGCTCATATATGCTATATAAAAAGTGTTAAGTAATTAGAATGGGGAAACTAAACTGAACAGAAAGGGCTCGTCTAGGCAAAACTAGCTAGGTAGAGAAATTAGCATCTACTGAATGTGACCATTGGTGTGGCACAACGGATAACACCACTACTCACCAGGAAGCTACCGTCCCATGTGAGAGACTGGGGTTCGATTCCCATTCTGGGTGGCTATGCTGTGTTACACCAATAAGAGTCCTTGGGCAAGACTCCTAACACTACATTGGCCTACCTGTAATATGACTAACCTTGTAAGTCGCTCTGGTTAAGAGCGTCAGCTAAATGCTGTAGATGATGGTGTAGCTATATTTCTATGACTAAATGATTAGTAGTTGGACCACCATGAGTTGCCAGAATGGTTCCACATTGGCATAGACTCAAATAAGACCTGGTCACAGACCTGGTAAAGAGCCCTTCTAAAAAAAATCTCCCATCGGTGAGATTACATTGCTGCTACTGTAATATGGTACTGGAATATGGAGGATGACAGCTGCACCGTTGCAGCAACAGGGTATAATTTCATATTACGCCCTAGTGTGCCTGGAAAATGTATCATTGGGCAATTTGCGGTTGGCGTTACGGAAGCAGGGTAGGTCTACATAGCATATATGACAAAGAAACTTCACATTAGGCTTGGTTTTAGTTTGATATACCATACCCACAAGGCTATGAGGCTTGGTTCAGATGTTCAAATTAGCCAGGTAGGAGCCCACCAATCATTTGTGGCTAGAGCTCTTTAACTTACAGACCTCATGGACTACTAACACAGATTATAATCTAGTCTGGAAAGAAATTACGTAGCTCCTTTGCTGCCTAGTTCATTGGAGTAGCTGTTTTTATTGTTGGGGTTGCCAACCAAAGATGGCAATATGTCTCCTGAGAACGATTGGTCACCTGAGACAGACTGGACCCAATTCGCCCCCCTCACCTATTGCCGTCCACTTACATTCACATCATTCAAGATGTATGTGAATGCCAGATATGAGCATTTACATAGAAGAGGGCATGATAGACGACAAACATGGCCAGCCTCCATACTAGAAGTGCGTCTTCTTGTATCTTCTGGCATGGCAGGGTGTTTTGTATTCTGCAGATCTCTGTGTCCTTTTAGAACACATTCACTGAATAATGTATTCGTGTTTGTAGTAAATATTTGGAATGATAGGGTTTAGATCTTTGAGCTATGCAAGCTGTCTTCTGTTTATTTTCCCCTTTAAATCAAAGTTGCCTTTAACGTACACACAGGAAATGACCCGTTGGTCTTTTTCTAATTAAGTTGAATTGCGTGGGCGTAATATTTATGCAAATACGCCTGAACTTTTCAGCAATACTGGTCACTACTGAATCTCCGAATTGTAATTCACTCAGGTTAATTAGAGGCAAGCTGCCTTTGATAGCAAATATGTACACCCTGACCCCAAGTAGTAGAGGTCAATACCACAGCCAGATGACCAGAGCTACTCATTCGCCGCAGAGAATGGGATAATGTAGGTGAAGTGAAAATCTGAAATCACTATTCACTAGCAGTGAGCCTAAGCACTATACAGCTCCTCATACATAATAAGGCTACTTCAGCAGTTCTTTGTTTGGCCCATAAAACTTTACTGGCTTCGAATATTGTACCGAGTCGTTGGAAGGTTCACATAAAGGCTCTTGCTGATGCCAGGAGTCATAACAATTAGAGGCTGGTGCTGGAGGAGAGTGAAAAAGAAGCCTCCCCACAAAGTCTAGCTCGGAGACAAGGCCAGGCTAATCCATTCCAATCGCCATAATATTCTAATGTAGAAATGTGATTACATATTTAACAAGACAGCAAGTACAGCAAGCAATTTCATTCATATCTGATATATGGTTTTTGATGACTGAACAGGCTCTTTCTGCAAAAACATGACTGTATGCACAATGTGCAATAATAAGCTCATCAAAATGATCTCAGTATAAAAACATCTTCTCTTTTATATGGAATTCATCACATTTGGTGGAAAACGTGATATTCAGAGGCACTTTTGCTTGTTTCAATGAACTATGAGGGTCGAATAATCAATTAATTAATTAAGCAATTCACTGTTTAAGCAATTCAGCTATATAATTAAAAACATAGCTGTAGGCAGGCTCTTTATTGAAAATCCCAGCTTTAAATGTTTGAACTGAGTGCTACTTACTTTACAGAAAGTAATTCAATGAACACAAAGAAAGAGAAAAGCGCTGCCAATTAAGGCACTCCAAATGCCTAAACCAAAAGTTTACCATATACTAAATTTCCATAGCCATATTCCATATTGCACACCATTCCAAATCCGATTATGTCCAGATTCTGTAGTGCCATCTACAGGGGTTGGACAATGAAACTGAAACACCTGGTTTTAGACCACAATCATTTATTAGTATGGTGTAGGGCCTCCTTTTGCGGCCAATACAGCGTCAGTTGGTCTTGGGAATGACATATACAAGTCCTGCACAGTGGTCAGAGGGAGTTTCAGCCATTCTTCTTGCAGGATAGTGGCCAGGTCACTACGTGATGCTGGTGGAGGTTCGTCCTTCTTGGTGGTATGCTGACATTACCCTGGATACCGTGGCTCTTGATACATCACAAAGACTTGCTGTCTTGGTCACAGATGCGCCAGCAAGACGTGCACCAACAGTTTGTCCTCTTTTGAACTCTGGTATGTCACCCATAATGTTGTGTGCATTGCAGTATTTTGAGCAGAACTGTGCTCTTACCTGCTAACTGAACCTTCACACTCTGCTCTTACTGGTGCAATGTGCAGTTAATGAAGATTGGCCACCAGGCTGGTCCAATTTAGCCATGAGACCTCCCACACTAAAATGACATGTGTTTCAGTTTCATTGTCCAACCCCTGTATAGTACCTGCATCGCAGAAATTCTAGGCCCATGTAGAAAGCGCTATACATTTAGTAACGATGAATGTTTCAAATGAGTTTGGGGTGTTATGGTATGCCCAGTGAAGGAAACCGTTGTCCAGGGATGCTACGAATGAGGACGCAGATAAATAGATGCATATATACACACAAGCGCATCAGCTCACACAAGCACAGGCACAACCCTGTGGTCCCAGGGCCAAGTGACAGCTGGGTTCGGTGCAAGTGGACGAGCAGCTAATGAGCCAAACACAGCGTTTGACAATTCACATCTGTTGTCAGTCTTCAGCGCTGGCCAAAACGGGCCAGCCCGGGCCTACGCCCAGCCGTACAGGGGTCTCCACGGCCAAACACCTCACGCATAAACACCTGTCCATGTGCATAGCACTACATACTTACCACACAGCATATATGTGTGTCTACCTGCAGATGGAACAGAACGTCATATCTCTCCTGTTTCATATTTTCGTATTTTTTATTTTGTCGTTTTACAGTTTCTGACAGAAAATGGAAGTACCTTTAGTCCTTTACATTATGTGTGAATTTCAGGATGAATGAACATAAAGAAATGCCCCAAAAGGCACTGGGAAAAGGCCGATATCTTTTGACTTACATTTAAATTAAAGTATGTTTTTAATTTCTCCTGTGAGGCATTTTGGAGATAAAAGGTTTTGTATGGAATCCATCTTTCCAAACGTATCCAACCATGGTAGTGTCAAAATGAACAATGGCATGTACAGCAATGAACTGGCAGCCTGTCCAGTGTGTTTTCTGCGTTCCACTCAATGACCGTTTGAGGGGAAGGCCTTAGCACCACCCACCCAGAATCCAGGCGGATAGGCATCTTTGAAGAGGAAGAAATGAATGTATAAACAAAAGAAAAGAATGAATGAAGGTTTCCTGGAGCTTTTGCCAACTGTAATAACAGTAGACTGCTTAATAATGTGATAATAGTCCTACTCAACCAACCAAGCAACAAAGCAACCAACCAACCAACTACCCAACCAACTAACTAACTAACTAACTAACTGACTGACTGACTGACTGACTGACTGACTGACTGGCTATACATAAAATAACAACAAAACTGTTTTGATTGTTGGTTTAATTTTTCATTCAGATTACCAGGCTGCAGTGAGAACCAGGTGGATGAGTGGCATAGAACAAATAAATGAACGAATGAATGAATGAATGGATGGATGGATGGATGGATGGATGGATGAATGAATGAATAAGCCAAGAGTAATTACAGTGGACTACATAATAATGTGATTATAGTACTATTCAATAAATAAATAAATACATAAATATATAAATGGTTTCTTGGTTGAATCTGTCATTTTGACTTATATGCAGATCAGATTATCAGGGTGCAGTGATAACCCAGCAATTAGCCATCAATCTGACAGATTGCAATACACTACAGGAAGCTTGGAGGATGATATGGCTCCTATTGTTTCATTGCCCCATTAACAGAAGAAATCCCTTGCTGCACAGATTACGGTTGTAAATGATGCCAGTGCTAACCGAGCGAAGTGAGAGGAAACGGCAGAAGGCGTAATGGATGGGATTTGATTAATCGAATAATAGCAGACAGATTGACTGATGGCGGAAATAATCGCTAGTTAGCGAAAATCTTCATCATCATTTCCGAAGGGTTCGTGAGCCTTTCCTCTTAACTCTGTACGCTCTGTCATTCTTATCTAAAGCTCTTTGCCGTTATCTCCACCTGAGTGAGTCAAACATCCTAGCAGGGGTAAGTAAGTTCACCCTCCCAGCATTAACGCGCACCTCAGACTGCTTTAAAGGCTCATTCACAGCTGAGGCTAACGCTCGTTTTGGGACATGAAAGCTACGATGTCCATCAAAGCCACATCTCTGCCTCTCCACGAGTCCGGCTTTTTTGACCGCTTGCGTCTCTCTCTCTCTCTGCGACTCGTTAGGGCTCTTAACGAGTGTGTGTTAGCACAGCCGTCTCTCCTAGTGCCCGCTCTGGCAGCCCGTGTCCACTGCAGGAGGGCGCTGCACTGCTTCAGGACAGGCCACCCGCTGAGATTGTGAAGATACAGCATGCATACTCTCACACACACACAGAGTCGTTAAAGAGAGAGAGGCCGAGAGAGAAATGTCTCTGACTGATTTAGTCACAATATTATAAACCCTCCATAAATACAGAGAGAGAGAGACAGTGAGAGAGAGAGAGAGAGAGAGAAAGAGAGAGAGAGAGACAGCGAGAGAGAGAGAGAGAGAGAGAGAGAGAGAGAGAGAGAGAGAGAGAGAGAGAGAGAGAGAAAGAGAGAGAGAGAGAGAGCGAGAGAGAGAGAGAGAGAAAGAGAGAGAGAGAGAAAGAGAGAGAGAGAGAGAGAGAGAGAGAGAGAGAGAGAGAGAGAGAGAGAGAGAGAGAGAGAGAGAGAGAGAGAGAGAGAGAAAGAGAGAGAGAGAGAGAGAGAGATATATATATAGAGAGAGATATAGAGATATATAGAGAGAGAGAGAGAGAGAGAGAGAGAGAGAGAGATATAGAGAGAGATATAGAGAGAGAGAGAGAGAGAGAGAGAGAGAGAGAGAGAGAGAGAGAGAGAGAGAGAGAGAGAGAGAGAGAGAGAGAGAGAGAGAGAGAAAGAGAGAGAGAGAGAGAGAGAGAGAGATATAGAGAGAGAGAGAGATATAGAGAGAGAGAGAGAGAGAGAGAGAGAGAAGAGTGAGAGAATAGAGAGAAAGAGAGAGAGAGAATGTGTGAGAATATTCAAGCTGCATAGGATGGATTACCACAGGACACCGTCAGGAACCTCTACAACGCCGTATTGAGAGACACTACTTCTGAATGTGTAGCTCATTAAATATTACCCATATCAGTCTAAAGTGATTATCATTTATTGTTCCTGATAACCATTTGACTTCTCTCCCAATAGCACTGCAATCCCACCCTTCTCTCTGGGTGCAGCAGTGTTAGGGGGGAGTTGTAGGTTGGAGGTTAGGGAAACAGCCTTGTGACTGTTTGTGGAGGGTCCATGGTTTGATTCCCTGAACTAACAGTAGTGACTGAAGTGCCCTTGACCAAGGCACCTAACCCCCAACTGCTCACTGGGTGCCGTGGATAGGGCTACCTGCCGCTCTGGGCAAGGGTGCTCAAGTGTGTGCGGACGTTTCACTTCACGGATGGGTTAAATGTGGAAGACAAATTCCTCTGTGTGTAAATCCCGAATGGCAGAAAATGGAGAAAAAAGAAAAATAAATATTTTAATGATGAGTGTAGACGCAAAGCAACTGACCATGTGACACATGAATTGTAATACTGTGCTACACGAATTGTGGAGCCTTTAGACAGTCACTCGGTTGGCCTTAGCTGGGGGAAAGTTCTCTAAGGAAAGGTCAATACACTACAATTAAGCCCACCATAGGCAAGCCTGTCATGTGACAGTCATTTATTTGTGAATAGAGTCACATATGTCAAATATTGGATGTCAATTACCTTTGTATAGTGTTTGTGAAGGGCAGTGATGCATCTGTGTGTGTCTGTTTGTGTGTGTGTGTGTACACATGTGAAGACAGTGACAAATGTGCACTTGTATGTGTGATGTATGCGTGTCTGGCTGTGGATCAGGCCTTTCTTCCTACTCAGCCATCTGTGGCTGCACCGATGCCTGACGCATGCTTGACGTGAGCACGTGTGTAGAGACACGTGTGAAATACACCTTCCACAAACACACACACACACACACACACACGCAAACCTGTAACACACTGCTGAAACATCAAAACACAAGAGTCCCCGTTTCTGAAAACACACGTCCTACTGGCCAACAATCAAGAGAAATCCCGCCCCCCCATATGTACCCACTGTGCCACACCAACCATTTTTTATATTAACCATTTATATTATTTGACCAGTTATATACTTTAATGTACATGTGATTTTTAAGTATGCACGGTTGCCAAATAATATTATACATTATAATAAAATTAAAATAAAATAATATAATGTGTATAAAATCACAATGAATACACCGTATGAATACACATAATACAATTATGTTTTTGCTTTGGCTATCTGTCTGACAGTTTTGAGATTCAAATTTCCTCATATTTCTAGTTTCCTATTAATTATTTAGGAAATTGCTTACCTATAACAGAAATGATGTAAAATAAAAGCTGATTTGCCCAGAATGGTGACATAATATTAATTGCATATGGGATACAATATCAATTATTATATCAATTATTATATAATTAACATTATAACTTTAACTTTGGAGAAAACAATGGAAAGGCCATAGTAAAATTATTAATATTAAGTTAAAGAAGTGTATAATAAAAGTTTAGCACAGGAAAGGGTGGTGGGGGCCACTGGTCTTTTGAGGGGAGAAAAATGAATAGAATATTAATGTAAATAATGCCTCACATTTCAAAGGTTCCAATCCCAAAATTGATATTAAAAAGCACTATTTATAATGTATCCGCAGTGCAAATGATATTACTGCCTATAAACCAGCCAAAACATAATAATATACGGAACTCCAAAATTTTGACAGGTACATATATGCAAAAGCTTGGCCACCCCGAATCATGTAGGTTTAAACTCTAAAAGTCCTGCATGTCGGCCTTTAATTGCATTTGATAACAATTTTGTCAAGCCTATTCTGGCAGCGTCCGCGCCCTGCTCCCCTCAGCAGCTGCCGCTAATTAGCTGCTATCGCTAGCTCTTCTGGCACATCTCCCTTACAGATCCTACAGCTCATATTATTGGATTGTGGAGGAAAATAAGAGTCTGTCAGAGTAGGGAAAAAAAAGAAAGAAGGAGGTTGAGGGGTCAGTGGGGAAGCATGTAGCTGAGGTAACAGGTCAAGGAACGTGGCTACAAGAAGCTAAATGCTTTTCTTGTAGTTTAAGGAGAATTGTAAGCTGGACTTTGTAACCTTTGGATGTATAGTGTGACAAAATAACTGGATGAGCTTCATCCATGTTTGTAGTCAGTGTTGGTCCCCTTGTTCCTTACGGGGTTAGGCCAAAGACGAGCAGAGTTTGTGCTAGCTTTGCTAATGATGTTTTTATCAGTGCTGTGTGGCATACAAAGCTGTGGAGTAGGTCAGCGATGAAGGATTGGACTACAACGGCTCATATACAATATGGTCCAAAGTCTGAGAACTTGTTGGATCATAATAAAACTAGAGATAAACAACAAAGATGTGGAATATGAGGAAATGGTAAAAATGGTAAATGGTAGAAATAGAAAATGGACATGACATAAACAAAAAAATGCAATTCTCTATTTCTACACTGTAAAAAGAGCATTTCCTGGGGTTCGTTCAAAGTACTCTTTAGGTTAAATAAGTCTAGGTCATTCGCTTGTAAAATATGAAGGATTTTTGCAAGATGGACCAGTGAAACACTTTACAGCTTAGATAACTGTTCACACTTAAGCTCATTTATAGCACTGATGTTATTAAGTCCTTGGTGTAAAAAGGTAATTCAACCTTTCCATGGAAAGACACGAAATTTCAGACCACTCTCAGACCACTATGTACTGTATAGAAGGTCAAGATAAAAAAGGGTTTCATTGAGGTAACTTAAAAAGGACCTCTTATGATGTTTGCAATGCTTATCATTTTTTTTGGAGGTCTACTAGAGCTGATCTGATTTTTGTGCCTTTAAGCACCTCCTCCAAAAGTACCCAGTGTGCTTTGATTGGTCATTGCTTGCCTACTCTGTTGTCAACCGGTCTACTGGTCAACCGCCAGAGCACTTGAAAACAGTAGCATGGTGTGACTAGCACGGTGTGAGTAAGGATTGTGTTACGAGATGATGTCACCTTGTAGTAAAGGGTGGAAATCCCAGGGAGCTGTTTTATCTTCTGGCGTGTACTTTGAGCTTTTAACTTTGCAGACCCCTAACATGCCCCAAAACCTTGTAACGCACTGTAGGTGCAGTTAGTGTACTGTCCCTTTAAGAGCCCCGCGAGCGGTGTGCGCAGGCGTAGAGGCAGAGCGCGGGAAGAACGGTGTGTGTGAGGTTGACGGCAGAGACTGCTGGACCTAGCTGTGTTGTTTTGTTTTTTCTTATTTTTTTTCGTAAGTAACGCAATGTTTGAACGGGCAAGGGACTCTGTTAAATAAACGAGCAAGTAGAATACCGCCAGTGTGTGTGCGAGTGTCTGCTCCATTTTGCTACCCTGGCTTCAAGCGTTACAACCTCCATAACATACTCTACACAAAAGCACAAAAGAGAGAGGGTCCTAAACAAGGGTAGGTGCAGTGCTAGCTGTCCTGAAAGTGCTTTGGGAACATCCCACAACTCCAACTAGTGTATCAGTTAGTTAGGTCACACACTAACACACCCCCACAATCTTAGTGTCACTATAATGTTTTGGTATTAAGAATGATTAACTACCTAAATAATACCTGCTCTGTGGTGGTCCTGTGGGGTCCCACTCCACTGACGAACAGGATAAAACTGGGGCGGAAAGTATGCAGAGTAACGGATGGACTACTGTGTGTAATTGTAGAACAACAACATGCACCTATATGGTTAATGGAGCCAATGAAATCAATATGTGAACTAATGCAGCTAGTCCGTGTCTATACAATATGCTTTAGGTGACGTATAGCTCATAGCTTATCCACTTATAGAGGCTTTAGTTATGGATTTATAGTATCACACTACTGCACGCAAATGAACTCAGGCAAGCACAAACACTCCGCCTTGTTTTACCATCTTTGTGGGGTGTTTTCAATGATGGATTGTTGTATCTAACCCAATCTAACCCAAGTCCATCATTAACACCAGGAACCAAAACTTCACAAATTGGCTTTTTCAAAGTGCTGTAAACAAACAATCAAACGAATGAATAAATAAATGCGTAACCCTGACAACATTTGGTCCCCACAAAGGACTAAATACTTGACCACACTTGCACACCCACATCCAACATTACAGAGCTGCAGAGAGCTTCCTCTCCCATTTATAACCCTGCCAAATTATTAATGCACTTATTAGTTGTGTTTTACGCAGCACGCCCAACAGACTCCATTGCGATTGTATTAGCCTCTGGCTAGAAATGCTCAATCATGTACGTAGCACGTGTAAGAAGTTGTAAGGTCCTTCTCATAACAGTTTAACAGCGCGTGCAGCGAGGGAGATACAGGCCGCCTGTTTCTGGACTAATGGCTCCTCCAGGGTTCGGAGCGCAGCCTCAGGGGAGCGCTTCAATTGCCGGCGAAGGCACTCGGGCGCGTCACATTAATAAAGTAGTTGCCTATGAGTAAATAGCAAGGCAGCGAGGGAGAAACATCAAACATCTTTTTTTTTCTCCCTCCAAATTAAATGGCATCACATCTCACGAATGCGTTTTTCATCTCTTCGTGCAGCTGTACACCTCCGGTGAAAAATGAGGTCTGGGCAATTAGTGGAGTTTCTAGAAGTCTAACGTTTTATATATTTAATATTTATTTTTTTTTAGAAAACTTTTTTTTTAATCCGCAAGATGTAAAAGAGTGAAGTATCCCCGATGCTGAGATCTCATCTGCCTGCTGGCTACAGAGAGTAAATGAGAAGTGAAGCTTCAGATGCCATCCATTACACCACCCCTATCTAAACTCCCTCAGTCCGACTAGGCTGTTGGATTAGCCCTCTAGTGGACAACTAGAGCACTACAGGTCTCCAGATGTACATCATGCAGTGTTTAGAAAGCTGGACTGATGCTCAGATCTGTTTTTTTCGCCTCTGCTTTAAGTGATTGGCTTTTGGAGTGTAGAAATGCTACCGACGTGATCGTTTACTGAAATTACGGTCTTGGCTGTACGAATGGGCTTCTATTTAGGAGTGAAAAAGATCTGCTTGGGTTTGATTGGTGCTTAGACTTCAAAGCAGGTACTGCATCTCCGGCCGTCGTGCTTAAGAGCCACCCTGCCGAGCGCAGTTCCAAGCCTAATCTAACACATTTTGCTTCCTTATTCAAATGCCCCTAAAGGCCTTGATTTGCAGGATCAGGTGTGTTAGATTAGGGCCGGATCGAAACTCTGCAGGTGGGTAAGCTCTCCAGGAGCTAGGTTGGAAAAACAACACGACTCTAATGTGCAAAGGCAATGGCTCTCAAACTGCAATCCTGGAAGACCATGTCATTTTCCCAGGTCTAATGACACGGATATACGGTGATGATATGAGAAATCCTTAATGTTTAAGAAGGTTAATGGTAAAAGAAACTATTCACAGTGGTATAAGAAACTTACTAAGAGTGAATTGTTGAGAGCACTGGCGATAGAAACCAGACATTGGAAGAGTTTAATGCCTCTATAAGTTATTTCAGAGAAAATGGTTCCATCTTACAGTTATAAATATGCTTTCTGATGCCCAATGCATTGTTTTGCCATAGATTTGACACATCCTTCCATGCAGATGAGGTCCACTAATTTATTTACCACAGTGTTATTGCAATTTGATAGTGCATAGAGTACAAAATTACATATGAGCTAATCAGACATGGGACAAATAATTAATGAATAACCGCTAATTTGGCATGGACTGGTTTCTAGATGTAGGCCACATCAATATTCGGCCACTCTTGCATCATAGAATTGGCTGGATTTGGTGGACGCCTTCCCTGGCGTTTTACTGGTTGTTCCAGGTAGTCCCACAGACTGTCAGATTCAAATCTGGGACTTGTGCAAGTCTATCCAGATGTGTGAATTCTCCTGAATGTTCATCCCACCAGTCAGTTCTATTTGCAGCCCACATTTGCAAGAACTGTCACCTTGGAATACCAGGATAGGAAAGACAAAACCTGGTTGTCCAGCAGTTCAATGTTGAGCACTGTGGTTCACTTTTTAATAACTGAAATGCCTCTAGAACACCACAGATGTGACTATTTTTGTGACTGGGCAGTTTGCCAACTTGTGTAGGTTCACTGGCCAAATAAAACGTCTCTATTGGCACTGTAGACATCGCAACTCCACCACCAGTCTAAACATGAAGCAAGCGTTCTCTGCAATGCCCCATTTCCAATCAGTGTTGAGAACACGAAAGACACTAAACCATGAAGTGGTGAGGATTTCGATGCGTTCCCTTCAGCCAGGTTCCACTTGTCCAGTCAATTAACTTCACCCACAGCCAATCGGTGCATGAGTACAACCAAAGCCCATGCAAAATATTCATAGACGGAAGTCTCCTGCCTGACAGATCCCTTCAGCCGACAGCAGACGTGCAGCCGACAGCATGTTTGCGTGGAAGATATTGTATTTGAGCAGAGATTGCGTCTCCAGTCTCGTGAGCAGCTTATATTCTGCTAACACACTCCGTGAGCAGGATGAGGGAAGCAGAGCGGATTAGATGCTATAGAAACCCGATTCAGCAGCTTTTCACCACAATCTTCCTTTCCTCGTGCGGCATGTGTCTTATAGGCATGAAAGCTAATTGAGAAACAGTCTTAGGTGAGTTATAACACTGAGCACCGTTTGATCAGGATGTCTTCTTATAGGAACTGGCCCTATTGAGTGCCCGCATAAAATTCTCTCAAAATATGTCCAAAAACTTCAGATATATTAGAAGATCAGGTCTATATGGTAATATAATATATCTATATGGTGAGAATTATTTGTATGGCTCAGTGGATAACACCACTACTTGTCAATAACCTTTATCCCATGTGGAAGACAAGGGGTTCGATTCCTGGCCTTGGTGACTATGCTATGCTACACCAATAAAAGTCCTTGGCCAAGATTCCCAATACTACACTGGCCTACTTGTAATGTGAATAACCTTGTAAGTCATTCTGGATATGACCTTCATGTAAATGTGTTATTTATGTTTTCACAGGATCTATAACCTCCACCTGTTCCACTTGTACCAGCAAAACAATCACTGCAGTGCTGAGAATGAACCACCAACCAAACAATACCTTGGTATCTATAGAAACTAGTGCACCTATATGGTAAATGGAGCTAAATATCATATAGACACAATGGGTATAGAAACAAGATGTTCATAATAATGTGTTTCTTTTTCTCATTATCAATATGTACAATCTTTTATTTATTAGAATAAAAATAGGTTGTATTACTTTCAGTAATGTTGATGGGGCTGTCTGCTCATTGCCCCCTAGTGGGTGTGTTCACTAATGTGTGTGTTAAATTCACAAATTAATAGCAAAAGTGATTTTTCTTTTTTTTTGTTTAACCCATGGTTAATTTCACTTGGGGTGCCCAAACCTGTATATATCGTTGCTGCCCAATTTTCAGTTTCCTTATTATTTCAATTCCGCTGCCGTCCTTTATGTTATATAATAATGATGATTGGCCCAATCAAAGTGCTAAAAAATAGCTTTAAATAAAATCTCCTTATTTTACCTTGCAGTAAAAATAAAGATAGTTTCCGCACTGTCCTGCAAACTTACCAGCTGGAGCTACTTGGTAATGTGGATACTTGACATGGTGTTTTAATAAACCAAGTATGTCCAACAACAGAAAAGTTGGATTTCTAACCTAAAAGCAATTGGCTTAATGGCTAAAACCCCATAAGCAAGCTAAATACTGTTAATTTACTGTGCCAACTCAGTTTACATTGGGCACCCATTTCATTTGGGCAGTTAACAGTGCTAGACCGGAATCTAAAGTCTGGAGAACGTAAGTCATTTTCCTGTAGTGAATCAAATAATTATAAGGGATGAGATGTGGTGGGATTTACTGCCTTCTGCCTTCGTGTACGGCGCGCGTAACCAATCAGACTCGCTAAGCTCAATTCAAGAGTGAAATTGCACCACATCCAAACATCACTGTCGCCCTCATGATGGCTGAGTTCTTTCAGGCTAGGCTAATGCACTTTACGCACAGCCATATGCACAATTCTGGACCCACTGATTGCTAGCTGTTCAGTAAAGAGACTGTTGGCATCTCAACGAGCCAGCAAGCGGAGTGCTTATGCTACCTCTCAGTCTGCATTAATACGAGTTTCGCTGGGATCCATCCCGAAGCAGCGAGGCATTAGAGCTGACAGGCAGGGAATGGCGCAGGCCAACAGGTGGGCTACTACGGCTCTGAACAACTTCCAGCGCGGTGAGGGATGCCTGGCAAGGGTCGGCAATAAAAAAAAAAATCTAGATGGATGGGTTGGAATGTGCTACGCCGCTATGTTCTCTGGCACCTTCTCTACACGCCCACGCTTAAATCCTCCAGCTCTGCCAACCTCCATACAAGCAGGTATGTGTGTGGTGTGTGTGTGGTGTTCTTCTTAGGCTGGGTGGATGGGGGGAGGAACAAAGCTAAAATACACAGAGCCTTCTAAAAATATATCTGCCTATGGGATTGTGGATGCACCCAGTGTGGGTCTCCCAGTGACCCACCATTATACAACCGGTATAAGGATATGATTCTGATTTCATCCATATGCAAATGGTATTTACATGTATCTATGTCTCATGGACTGTGCCTTTCTAGAGGTCCCTCATACTCAAGCAAAGACCCCCATAACCAAACAAAAGTTTGAGAGATCCAATGGTTTCAATGCCCCTCTGGAAAAACAGAGGGAGGTTGAAAGAGAAGTTGACCGAGAGCCAGTATAATTTTTTTCTCCTGTATTTCTTGGCAAGCTAAGCGAACCTAAGAGACCTGTTCTCGAAAGAGTAACAGCAAAGCAACGTCAAACCATGACCCCTCCGGTTCGAAATCATTACTGACCAACATTTCCTGTCCCCTTCTTTGCAGACCGCCTGCATCCCATTGATTTCCCAAACTATTCCCTTTCTCAGTCATGCCTTTCATGCTTGCCTCTACCTTGCTCCAGTCGGGATGCTGTAACTATAGAGACTGTGATCCGAGGATGACTATGAATGACAAACTGGCCCCCGTGCAGGGTGCACCATAAATCACCCAAACAATGACGAGCAGTCCTGCTCCCTGCCTGCTGCACGGAAGATGGATTGTGCGGGCAGTGGGGGGGAAACAAAATGACGCACCCCATTAGCTCGGGTGGGGTAGGCTTATTCAAATCAATAAATCGCTGTCCCGAAGAAAATGCCCTCCCCTTCCATCCTTTTCCACCTTTTCTCCATCCTCCCACTCCTCCCTCTGCCTCTGGAACCTGTCCAGCTCTGATAACAAGCCACTCCCGTCTTGTTTGGACAGACAGCTCACACATAAGACATGAACTAAAGGGAGTCCTCCAGCATTTGGGGCCGGGAACCCACCCAAAAGCACCACGGAGCAGCTTCATCCTCTAGGCTAGGCATTGCTAGGCCCGTTTTCTAATCTGTCCAATTGTTGGTATTCAATGACCACTTTAACGCATGCAATGAAGATATGCCTGCCATGGTACCAGCGCAGATTCCATATCAATCTACCAAATGAAGTGTTTGTATATGAACAAATGAACTGAACCCAACATACTTATTCTACAAAATCAATTTTCACAGAGTCCACCAAAAGTAGGTGTACTTGGAATCGAGTGCCCAGATTTGTAAGATAATGGCTTGCTCTGAATACAGATTAAGGCTGCATGACTTATTTAGAAGAGTCTGAATTAGGCAGCCGATCACAATGCCGTCTTACCAGGTGATCCAAGCCCAACACAATAACACAAAATCTCATTTCGGAATGCCGCAACCAAGCACTGCTTTCAAACCTCATTAGAACAATATGAGGTCTGCAGAATGATGCTTGTCCCTGAATATCATTTTTGCCACTTGGTTTGTGTATGAGTCAGAAAAATAATCACATGATGTTTTCCAGGTTAAGACACTAGGGGTTGCTATTACCAGATTCCTGACCATGTTAGCAGTCTAATGGGTTGTTACTGAATCTCAAGTTAGCATGCTAGACTAATGTCCCCATTGATTTACTAGAGGCTTGGGATGATGTAGTAGGACAGGGAGGTGAAAAGGAGCAAGAGGAAGGCCTGAGCCTCTAGCCGGCCCATTGGGGCCCTGGCCTGGAAACTGCTGTTGTGTCAAACACCATCAGCCTCATGACCCCATGCTGTCACATGCAATCCCTGCGGCACATGGACTTAAAGCAGAGCATTTCAAACCATCCAGCTTTCATTCGCTAGTGTTTTAGTAGTTGCATGGATCATGTGGGCAAGCAGTGCCGCAGGGTCATGGTTAGATCAATAGTGAATGCCAAAGCTTGTGAGTCTTTGAAGAGAATTATTCTGAGAATCATTTGGCATGGCTCTTTGTTAGCTATGTAGCAGGACCCAATGCTGACAGAAGTCTGGGGAACTGCACTCCAGTGGTATACTTAATGCTTGCAAAACAGTTCATTCCCAGTTCCAGGCAATTTCCATTCTCAATTCAGCCAATTATAAGGCTCTTGACCTTGGACATGGTTTAATAGATTGACCCGTTTGTTAGTATGCTGGGTTAACATCTTTATAGCCTGTCTATTCCGATTTGCTAGAAGTCTGTGAGGATGCATACAGCAAAAAAAAAGAGGAAGAGGAATAAGGGCCGAGAGAGGAAGTCCCCAGGCATGCTATGCTCTATACTCACCAATTGACCAACTGGGTTTCCTGTGTATTCTCACAGTTTCACCAAGATACAGTGCCCTTGCTTTGTCCTAAGAGATCCTGAAAGGCTGGTGCGAGTGCACAGGCCCACATCCCATTCTGTCGTAATCAAGACTTGACCCCATTTCATGGGTTATTACTCTTAAATTTCCAGTGACCTTCTTCAGCAGTCCGGCAAGGATCCCGTCTGCAACCGGCACATTTAGACCCAACAAAGCCAAAGCAACGTGCTATATCTCGGCTCTGAAAGAACCGGAGGCTTGGAAGAAAGGAAAAAGCATGACAACTGCTCCATTTGTGCCAGCATTCCAGGGGCTGCCTCTCAAGGGAGAGGAAGAGACAGATGCTTCTTAGTGGCTTCAGCAAGCATCCCAGGACAGCTATTGTTAGCCATCATACCTGACATACCATGTCAGCCTGACAGAGCCGAGCAGAGGGACGGTTTCTGACAGCCAGGAAAACTGGACCAGGCAGGGAGAGAGAAGCAAAAGGGAAGAGGCCTGGAAGCCCTTGGCAAGCATTTCCTCTTACCCAAGATAGGGAAGAGGAATAAGAGAGAGGGAGAGTGAGGAATTAATTAAAAACGTGAGCAGAGATAGTGAGAGAGGAAAAGGGGCACCTTGTTCACGAGGCCTGGGGAAAAAAGCCCATCACGGTGCAGTGAGCTGTTAGTGCCTTCCTTTATGTGGTTGCTGACAAGTTAGCGAGGAAGGGAGAAGCACGTCATAAATCAAAGCTGACAGGTCTTCCTCTGAACTTACCTCAAACACCACTCCTTCACTTTCTTTCATGGCCACTATGACCATCCTTTCACCTCTCGTTTATTCCCAACACAATCTCAACATTCCCAATGTGCCTTCTTCTTTGCTTTCAACAACAAACAACAGGTCAAGCCGTTCTCTGTTTGTTTAAGTCTGGTACATTTATATATTCTTGTCCATGTAATATAGAATATGTCCTTCATATAATGATGTAATGATGTAGTACCTTCAGGCTCCAACACAAGGAGTGATTACGTTTGGGCATGCTAAAGGCCTTAGTGTGAAGGAAGTAGTGGAATTTGCAGGTGTATGGAAGCGTTCGGTCATATGGGTCTACCAGAACTGATAAAAATCCCAGTCTAGAGGAAATTCTCCTCGGAATTGTGCCGGGGAAGGCATCCACCAAATCTGACCCAACTTCACAATTAATTGATGCAAGATCATCTGAATATTGATGTCGCCTACATCCAGAAACTTGCCAAATTCCGTCCAAATCAAATGGGATTCTCTCTTTACCTTCGTCTTTCCTTTCAACAACAGGTCAATCCATTCTCTGTTTGTTTAAGCCTCTCGTTCTCTCTATTACGCCTTTACCCATCCTCTCTCAATCTTTCTCTCAAGCTTAGTAAGCTATAGACCCTATTTATTCCATTCTCCTTATCTCTATCTCAGTCATGATCGAACCCATCACTTTCTTTCCCAGTCCCCTTGCATACATCTCTTTTACCCTGCCTCAGCTTTCTCCCAAGCCGTTCTCTGGATGTTCCCATGTCCTCCACCTTCCATGAACTACGGCTGCAGGTCTGTCCCATGGTCCCTGCACTCTTTGAACTACCGTGCCCCACTTCACCTCACAGGCCATTTGCCTTTAACAGCATCTGGCACTTTCCAAACCCACTGAAGGGCTTTGACGGGCCGATTCACCCACAGTGCTGGCACCATCAATCAGCATGTTGCAATCTGTAGCCCAATTACTCGCAATCCGCGTCTTAATGGGAAAAGATTTCCACGATACCTCCGTTCTAATTAAAAGATGGTCTGCGCATCCGACAGTGAAGAGTTTTTCATTAAAGAGGGCGGGGGAAAAAAAATCTTTCACCATGTGAACAATTTGCACTCCGCAGAACGGCATAAATGCACACAACTAATGTGTAAACATAATTGCTGAGAGGATAAGTGCCTTTTTCCCCTTCACAGCCAGCAATGCCGCAAAGTGTTTCATGCTGTACCGATTCAACCAATTACTCTCCTTGTTCCGTTTTTGCACAATGCATTGTGGGAAAAGCACTGATCGTAAATAAACCGAATCAAAGAAACAATGCACTGCACAGACACTTGATAAAAGGAAAACAGTGGTTTGGATTTATGCTAATCAGGAACTCAAAGGTTAAATCACCTGCGACATGCAAATGGGGCTTATCTGTTGATTGGCTGGAGGCCTCGTCAACACAATAGAGCAGAGGACTGCAAACAGAATGCCACACCACAAGAGAGCCAAACTACGGAAACATTATGTGATCTACGCTCCCTCGTTTCGGGCGCTGGTTTACGCCTACAGTGACCCCAGACGTCAGCAAAGCCATGCAGATGCGTGTGAAATCTGCATTGCCCATACAGACTTGATGAAGTGGAAAGCAAATGGCACCGCTGTTGCAGCCCATTTGCTGTCTAAAGACATGGAAAACATGATTTTCAACATTTGACTCGCATTCAAATCAGCCCTAGCAAGTCAAGTCAATTCTTGCTCATTTGGGAAGCACATATGGTGGCACTTCATTCGAAAGGTTCACTGTAGACATGTTGCAGATGTTTGAATTTTCATCTGGTTACATTCAATTGAATATCTATAATTCATACTAGCTCAACACTAACTCAATCTTACTGTAACACAGCTTTGCCATTGAGCAATGCTCAGAAATGGCCTCTTTTGGTTGCCAGGATATTTGGGAAAGGGTTTTGTGAGTGGGAAGAACCGTATAAAGGTTTGGAGCCTTCGTATAATAATAAGCTAGGTTCCTGCATGAGGATGATGGAGGTATAAAAATCTGAAGTGTCGCTCGGCAGATGATAATGATTGGCTAAAAGGAGTGATTGCATCTGGCCATAGTGTGAAGGAAGTAGCTGAATATGCAATACGGGTCTACCAGCAGTGACTAAAATCCTAGTCTACAGGAAATTCTCCCCAGGAAGGCATCTGGCAAGCACAGCATCCACCATATCTGGCCCAATTATGCAATTCTTTGACCAGTGGCTGAACACTGATGTGGCCTACTTCATGTCCAGTCCATGCCAAATCCAGTCACTGCTGTTATACATGCTTGTGAAGGTATTACATGCTATTAGGCACATTTCAGTCACTGGTGACAAAAGAATTTCTATTCAACTATCCCAAAGTTATTTACAACAAAGGTATATAACAGGTATATGAAAGGTTTTATAAATACTGAAGTTGGTTCGTCTTTAACAGTTCAGTTCTCAGCCTTTTTAACAATGGACGAGCTGCAAACCACTGAGGTTTTGAGAACTAGAAGTCTGAGAACCAGTAGAGGCCCATAACTTTAAATTAGGTGAGCCAGGAGATCTCAGCCTCACCTGATAACTACAAAGCATAGTGGCCTACTGGAAAACCGAAACCAACTTATTATTTATATAGTTAATATTAAATATATTAATATAATTTCTTCAAGAAATTCCGTTAAAGCAAAATACGAACCAAGCAGCTGTGAAAGCACCCCATGAAACCTTTCCATTAGCAACTAGCCAGCGGCTACGCTGTCTCAAACTGAAGATGCTTAATCAGCCTGCTACTGAGATGCTCAGATTTGTGCATGTATACATTAATATACATATATTATATAATCCGGGCCCACAAAAAAAACTACTGCCTGTGAGACTGAACCATAACAAAAACACTGATTAAAATGTATTAATAAAACGAATAGAGCAAAAACAAAAGACAAATGAAGACAACTCGGTAGGGCTGCAAACGAGGAATATGAACTGATTTGAGTTGCCTGGAATTATTTCCCAAACTTTATCCCGGTGTAGCAGAGGTGTTTTTCTTCAGTTTTACAAGCATCCACCGGCATCTCCTCCCCGAGTTTTTGTTTGTGTGGAAGCCTGGAAGAAAGTGCAGTGTGACAGCAGGGAAAACAAGGTTTCCTCCAGGGAGCGAGAAAACCACCGGGTGCCTCCGATAATGACAGGATTACAAATCTAAAGACTTTTTCTGAGCTTCCTTTAAGAGAGGAGATAAAGTGCAGTGTATGCCCGGGTTTGGTGAAAGGGTGGGGGCGCGCTTCCTTCCCACCGATAGACAATCCTGCCTTTTGATTTGATCAGTGTCCTAATCAAGCCGGTCCGTTTGATGTCCTGATGAAAAATAGATATCCGGGATGAGGAACCAAAAGGCACCAAGGACTCTTTGAACTTCCGAAAGGTCAAGGGAACGTCCTCTCCTTTTTTATTCCGGGATCCTTTCTGCAATCTCATTTCGGAGCGGCTAAACAACACAGAGTCCCGGCAAAATTGATTTGATTCCCTGCACCCCATTTCTATGGAATGGTGGAGGGTGGGATGTGCGTACACACACGCAGAGCCACCAAATCCTGTTATTCAGCCTCATGGCTCCGAACCCACATGAGACCACCCTCTAATCATAATTTATCCCCGCAAGGCGCTTGCAGCGCAGAGCCATCGTATATCTGATCTGTTAATGCTCTTTGAAGAAGTGTGCGTGTGAGTATCTCCCACCACCATACACTGCCACCCGCTGAAGCACCCACATGCGTCCCGCCTCCTGTGACCTCACTAGGGGTAAGGAAAATAAAGGAATGAACAAGCGTAGAAATAAACGTCCCTGTCTGTACAGATCGGCACATCGCCACATCCTTTCGGAATCTTCGCTATGCATGTATGGATTTTCCTATTTATTCATTGAGACTCAGGTAATTGGGTGGCTGTCACTAGGCTCATGGAGAAAGAGAGGGGGGGTGTTGTGGGACTGTGGCGGTAATGGCCCAGCGCCAGCAGGTAGGTTTCTCCGCTAGCTCGGGCTTGATGAGGTCCCGCGAGCACCAGAGCAGCTGCTCACCCTGATAAGCCAACGTGGGGCTTGGGGTGGTGGGAAGGGAGGCTGCTGGAGAGAGTGAGAGGGAAAGCTAAGGGGACAGAGAGGGAGAGAGACAGCAAGAGAGGGAGAGAGTGTGAGACAGCAAGAGATGGAGAGAGAGAGTGTGAAAGACAGCAATAGAGAAAAAGAGAAAAGGATGAAAGAGGGAAAGTAGGAGGGGAAGCTATAAGGGAGATAGAAGGAGAGAGGGGGAGTAAAGGATGAAAGAGGAAAGTAAGAGGGGGAGCTAAAGGGAAATAGAGGGAGAGAGACCGAGCGAGAGAATGGGAGAGAGGGAGAGAAAGAGTGGGAGAAGGAGAGTAAAGGATAAGAGACAGAGAGATAGGGGAAGTTAAGTCAGAGTGAGAGTGAGAGACAACTAAAGAGAAAGAGAATGAGAGAATAAAAGTAAAGGTTGAAAGAAGAAGAGAGAGGAGGAGCTAAAGGGAAAGAGCAGGTGAGAAAGTGAAAGTGTATGAGACAAGAGAGAGAGAGAGATAAAGAGCAACAGAAGGAAAGTAAAGGTTGAGAGAGATGGAGAGAGCAAGAAAGCAAGAGACAGCAAGAAAGAGAATAAAAGAATAAAAAACGGAAACGGGGGAGTTAAAGGGAGAGAGAGAAAGGAGAGAGAGAGAGAGAAAGAAAGGGATCGAGGGAGAGTGAGTGGGAGGAAGCTAAAGGGAAAGAGGTGGAAAAGTAGAGGACGGGAGAGAGAGACAGAGAGAGAAAAGGCTAAAGGGAGAAAAAAGGAGGGAGAGTGGCTGGCAGTCACAGGAGGAGAAATAAAAAGGTAAAGAGAGAGAGAGAGAGAGAGAGGGAGAGAGAGAGAGAGAGGAGAGAGAAAGAACATGAGAGAGATACTGACTGTTAGTAGAGACAGAGATTGTGTGTGTGTGTATGTGAGAGAGAGAGAGAGAGAGAGAGAGAGAGGGAGAGAGAGAGAGAGAGAGGAGAGAAAGAACATGAGAGAGATACTGACCGTTGTTAGTAGAGACAGAGATTTTGTGCGTGCGTGCGTGTGAGTGAGTGAGTGAGTGAGTGAGTGAGTGAGTGAGTGAGTGAGTGAGAGTGAGAGAGAGAGATAGAGAAAGAGATTGTGTGTGTGTGTGTGTGTGTGTGTGTGTGTGTGTGTGTGTATGTGAGAGAGATAGAGAGAGAGAGAGAGAGAGAGAGAGAGAGAGAGAGAGAGAGAGATTGTGTTTGTATGTAAGAGTGTGAGAGAGAGAGGGGGAGAGAGAGAGAGAGAGAGATTGTGTTTGTATGTAAGAGTGTGAGAGAGAGAGGGGGAGAGAGAGAGAGAGAGAGAGAGAGAGATTGTGTGTGTATGTGAGAGTGTGTGAGAGAGAGAGAGAGAGAGAGAGAGAGAGAGAGAGAGAGAGAGATTGTGTGTGTATGTGAGAGTGTGTGAGAGAGAGAGAGAGAGAGAGAGAGAGAGAGAGAGAGAGAGAGAGAGTGCGAGATGAGAGAATGCGACAGTGAGCATAGAGAGAGAGAGAAACTAATGCATGGAAATCTGCGAGCGGCTCCGGCTGCGGCTCCAGCCCCTTTGCGGTTTCCACAGAGGCAAAGCGGGTGAGGTAAGCTGGGGGAGAGGGGAACCGATGCGAATGTGGTCCCTTAATCCCACAATCCCACTCTCTCTCTCTCCCTCCTCTCTGCAGACTTTCAGGGATTTCCTCCCCTGCCCTCCTCTCCCTCCCCTCCTCCGCACAGGGCCAGCCCTGGCAGAAAATAAGATGTGCAGGAAGAGCTGGTGGGAACAAACCCTCTCAAAGTAGGAAAAGAGCAGCTCTGTGTTTGATACGCCAGCACAGACTTGTGTCACTCTGTAACTTCTTTTCTCTAGAAGCTTCTGCCGCCGCTACGGAATTACGACACAGCAAAAACGCGAGCGGAGAAGTTTGACTCCCCAGAAGCTCCCGATGCGCCTCCTCTGTTTCCACGGGTTCCACATTCTGTGTGCCGTTTGTGAAAGTTTAACACGTCGCGACACATGCCTGTACCTAATTGGCTGACGCCGAGCTCTTTGCTACTATTTTCAGACACTTGGATGTGTAGATCATGTGTCGCTTTTAGAAGCGTGTGGGTGGCTGCGTGGCTGGTGTGCCTGCGCTGAGTTTCAAAACTTTAAAAACCAAGATCTCCCTTTTAATGTTGATTTCATAATTTGGAAAAATAATAAACCTCTTTGGCGTGCAGGGGGCTACAGTTCGGCGGCGCCTGATGCCATAAATATGAAAATAGCATATACAGTCGCTTCAGGGACTGCACTGCTTTCTGCTTGACTCTCATTGTTGGCTTGACATCCAGTGGGAGATCCTCTATGAATATCACTTGACGGCTACGCGACTCAATCATAACCAGCAATATTGCTCAGAAATAGCCAAACGTATTATACACATATTTTTAGTAGCATGGTGACAGATACAGCTACACCTTATACTTCCACTCACTGACCAGTTTATTAGGAACATCTACCTTGTACTCCCAGTTAGTGGCCGCTTTAATAGAAACACCCATCTTGTACTATCACTAACTGGCCACTTTATTAGAAACACCCACCTTGTACTATCACTAACTGGCTGATTTATTAGAAACACCCACCTTGGACTATCACTAACTGGCCACTTTAATAGAAACACCCACCTTGGACTGTCACTAACTGGCCACTTTAATAGAAACACCCACCTTGGACTGTCACTAACTGGCCGATTTATTAGAAACACCCATCTTGTACTAACTGGCCGCTTTATTAGAAACACCCACCTTGTACTATCACTAACTGGCCACTTTAATAGAAACACCCACCTTGGACTGTCACTAACTCGCTGATTTATTAGAAACACCCACCTTGTACTATCATTAACTGGCCACTTTAATAGAAACACCCACCTTGTACTATCATTAACCGGCCACTTTATTAGAAACACCCACCTTGTACTATCATTAACTGGCCACTTTATTAGAAACACCCACCTTGGACTGTCACTAACTGGCCGATTTATTAGAAACACCCATCTTGTACTAACTGGCCGCTTTATTAGAAACACCCACCTTGTACTATCACTAACTGGCCACTTTAATAGAAACACCCACCTTGGACTGTCACTAACTCGCTGATTTATTAGAAACACCCATCTTGTACTATCATTAACCGGCCACTTTATTAGAAACACCCACCTTGTACTATCATTAACTGGCCACTTTATTAGAAACACCCACCTTGGACTGTCACGAACTGGTCAATTTATTAGAAACACCCACTTTGTAATATCACTAACTGGCCACTTTATTAGAAACACCCACCTCTGTACTATCATTAACTGGCCACTTTATTAGAAACACCCACCTCTGTACTATCATTAACTGGCCACTTTATTAGAAACACCCACCTTGGACTGTCACGAACTGGTTGATTTATTAGAAACACCCACCTTGTACTATCACTAACTGGCCACTTTATTAGAAACACCCACCTCTGTACTATCATTAACTGGCCACTTTATTAGAAACACCCACCTTGTACTATCATTAACTGGCCACTTTATTAGAAACACCCACTTTGTACTATCACTAACTGGTCGATTTATTAGAAACACCCACTTTGTACTATCACTAACTGGCCGATTTATTAGAAATACCCACCTTGTACATTTACTAACTGCCCACTTTATTAAAAATGCCTCCCCTATACTTCCACACATTGGCAACCTTATTAGGAACACCTGCTTTGTATTACCACTCAGCGGCCACTTTCTTAGAAATGCCTACCTCTTTGACCACTTTATTAGGACCCCCATACTTTGTACATCTACTTGCTGACCACTTTCTTAGGAACAGCTAACTTGTACTTTCACTTAGCAGACACTTTATTAGAAATGCCTGCCCTCCACTTCCACTCACTAACCACTGTTTAGAAACATCAATCTTGTACTATGTACTCATGTTCACTTTATAAGAAACATCTACCTTGTACATCCACTCACTGGCCAGCCGTTTGTATGTCCACACTGGTGCCATATGTCAATGTGACTGCTAGGATGTAAACGTCTAGCCAAGAGCAACTCTGTGGTCAGGTGTTTCCAATAGAGAGGTCAGTATAGGACATATGGCGGTGGATAGTATGAAGGTTTCTCAGTGGAGCACTGATGATCTCTCCTGCTACTACTCTAACGTGATCTCTCAGCATGGATATACAAACACAGCACAGTCAGCACAGCCATGCATGGCAACCGAAAAACAGACACGCAACTGCATCATCAACAGCGACTAGCAGAACAGTACTAGCCAATAGGGGTTTGGAGGCAACATGTCTGGTTATACAGTTGCTTACAGCTTCCCCAGACTTTTGCTCAGCTTCTCTATTAATCTGTCTCTCTCGCTCTCTCCTTCTCTCTGCGTGCCATGTCCTTTTGGCCTCTAGCTTGACATGGTGCCAATTAGCTCCAAGCCCTCTGGTCACAGAAGGAGGCATGATGGATGCTCGTTTATGCCAGACCTGCTCTGGCCTCCTCCCTCAGCCAGCGCTGCCATGGGTTGCACATGGATATGTGAGATTTCAGACGAAGCCGGGGGGAGGGGGAAGGGAGACTTAGCCAAGTGCCAGCAGAAGCCCCTCAAGAAGCAGCATACAGAGAGGATCAAGGCTTTAGCTTGATGTGGGGTCTACTTCATATTAACCCCCCACATAACCATGAGGATGCATGCCTGGCTGGTACTTCACTTTCATGCCCATAAAACTGCACACAAACACGGTACGGAAAAAGTACCATGATATATAATGTTAGCGAGAACAACAGCAAGTAATTCCGTTAATGTCTGATTGGGGGTTAACAAACTATCGCTACAATTACCGAAAAGCTATTATGAACATCAGCTAAGGGGACAACACTGTACACTGTAAAAAAAAATAAATAAATAAATAAATAAAAAATAGGAAAACTAAATTAGGAAATTTCAAGCCAACTTTAAATTTTTGAGTTTTCAGATTTTACATATAGGTATTTAGCTGACGCTCTTATCCAGAGCGACTTACAAGGTTATTAGTTATAGAGGTAGGCCAATGTAGTGTTAGCAGTCTTGCCCAAGGACTTTTACTGGTGTAGCTCAGCATTTGCTACCTAGACTGGGATTCAATCCCTCATCTCCCACATGGGGTGGTAGCTCTATGGTGAGTAGTGGTGTTAACTGCTGAGCCACACCAATCATCAAATACACCTTTAGTTGTGCCAACTAACTAGCTTCTGTTCAGATAATTTATCTTTCTCATCTTTGAAAACATACATAGTGGAGGTAAATTAACAAAAGCTAGTTAGTCAGCACAACTATGTTTTTTTTGTATACTTAAAAAGTTTAAGTTGGCCTCAAAACTCCAAAATGTTGTGCAGTAAGTTGAAATTTTGAGTTTTCTTAATTTTTTTTACAGTCTTGTGTTTCACACATGTCAAGCAGAAACAGAGCAACCTCCTTATACCTTTACCCTTTCAACTCTCTATTCAACTCTCCAAGTCAGCTCGTTTTTCACTGCTAGGACATTCTGGCTCTTGAGGTAAGTGTTGCACCATGTAAGTTCAAACGAGAAGTCTAACCGCTGCCCCATTTAAGGTGGAACTGTAAATTCAAAAAGATTCTAGAATCTAGCAAATAGGAAGCCAGCTTCACCCTTGTCAGCTCTAGGAGGTCCCTCAACTATTGAAATGTCTCACTGCTGTTGATACGGCTCATCACCTGATCTAATAACATCAGTCCTTGTTCTGTAGGTCATCTCCTCCTTGACTGTTTCTCGGCTATCTCCCTGTTCCCTGTCCTGTGTATGAGCACAAACCTCCTTAGTTACAGATTAACCTAAAGAGCGTTATGATAATCTGGCCGAGCCACTTTGTTTATTTCCTGCCTACAGATCCAGGGCTGTGTACCAACACCATATCACCAACACACAAAACAGACAACTAGTGGGCCATGCAAGATATCCAGCATCAGGTTTGCGTTGACTCAATATAGAACAGCTGTTCTCTTTACAATTTTCTTCTACAATTGAGGTCAGAGTTACACTGAAGCTAGCTTGTTTGTGTGGCTAAGCTTGCAATCAGGATTGGTTGACACCAGAGGCATTCCCAATGGTTGTATGCATAGCATAGCATAGTGCTTGCTTAGCAATGTAGTGGGAGAACTCTGATAAAGGAAAGATGGCAATATATTTTTTTTAATAAATTGTGAATTCCATCAAACAGATGAGGAGGAGGGACATAATGCAGTTGAGAACATGACAAATAATTGAATTTTGGTTGAATATTATTCTGATGCACGATATATCACGATATAAGGTTTATGAAATATTGTTTATGATAAAATAAAATTGTTGATGTCAAATATCTGTGCAGGTTATGCCTTTACTATACACTAGTAGCTGTTCACAGGCTCTACATAATAGACATGATACATGGAGTGGTCGGAGTTCTAGACGTGCTGTGACATAGCGCACCCCAACAACAACAACAACAAATCATTTTTATAAAGCACCGACTTGCATTGCGGACCTCAGACATCACGGCACAGTTTGACTGGACAGACGGAGCAGGGGAGGGAAAAGAGCGGCCAGAAGAAACTTCATTATCAGACCAGATGCTGGTGCTTTATTAATGAGGCAGGATTGAAAAGCCATTCCCTCCATAAACGGTGACAATGTGCCACATTTGAGATATGGCCCAAGCAGGCGGAGAGAAAGAACGAGCGAATGAATCACAGTCACCGCAGAGCAAGGGATTTTCGCTCGTCCTCGCCGCCTCTGTGAAGCACGCACACGTATAGTCAAGCTGCTCAAGGCTTACATGCACATACACACATACACGCCCAGCGGCGCGAAGCCAAACAACGTGCACACGCGCCAACAAACACGAAAATCTCTCCAGCACAGATAGTGATGAGTGATGGCCAGTCTTATTGTTCAACACAGCCCCCACAGAAGCTTTAGTCAAGGTCACACCACAAAGAGGCGCCGAGAAAAGCCCGCTGTAATCTACAGCAAAATAGCCACTCGGCACCAACACAACGCCAGCCCAAATCCAATAAGCATGCTTTTGTGGCCCGAGTGTCTCAGGTTGTAAGCTGGGCACACAGACCCGACAACGGCCTCAATATCACACTCTGGACATGCTGCATGCTTCATGACACTACATATAACTGGAGACCACTCTAGGATATGCACTGACTACAGATAACAAGAGGACGCCTGCCTCAGAGTACTGCTGTGGGACCGGGATGTCAAATTGAAAGACAGCTCACCAGATAGTCTCTCTGGGAAGTACACATAAACAACCAGTGCCACTTAGTGACTTCAGACCAGGTTTTATATGGGTGGTGGATCACTGACATGGTGGTGGCGGTGTGCTAGTGTGTGTTGTGCTGGAGTGAGTGGATCGGACACAGCAGTGCTGCTGCTGCTGGAGTGTTCATATACTGTGTCCCTTCAGTGTCCACTCTCTTGGACACTTCAACCTTGCTGGTCCACCTTGTAGATGTAAAGTCAGAGATGTTAGCATCTGTTGCTGATGGTCATCCTCTAGTCCTTTATCAGTGGTCACAGGATGCTGCCCACAGGACGCTGCCCACAAGACGCTGCCCACAGGACGCAGTTGGCTGGCTAGTTTTGGTCGGTGGATGATTCTCAGTCCAGCAGTGACACTGAGGTGTCCGGCAACTCTGCTGTGTCTGATACACTCACACCAGCACAACACATACCACGTGTCGGTGTGCCAGTGCTAAGAATGATCCACCACCCACATAATACCTGCTCTGTGGTGGTCCTGTAGGGGTCCTGACCATTAAAGAACAGGTTAATAAAGTATACATAGAGACAGATGGGCCACAGTCTATAACTGTAGAACTACAAAGTGCACATTAATAGTAGGTGGAGCTGATAAACTGGATACAGAGTGTAGATACATTGAGGTGGTTTTAATGTTATGGCTGATGGGTGTATATAGTAGACCCATCTAAGATCCCATTGATTCAGTGTGAATAATGATCTATGCCTGGTCTTGTCAGAAAATGAGAATGTGATACAGCACAGACAAGCTCTACTGTTGCTTTACAATGTCATGTTAGTGTGAACCTGTTAGCTATAATTATATTAGTTTAACCTAATTGGCTTAACGCTTATACTGATTGTTAAGCTGTCAGTTTGAGGCTCTGCTAATTAAGTCACTCAATGACCTTCCTTTTTCTTCTTGCTTCGTTTAGATAACCTGGCCATATTCACACTACACTTTTTAAGTCCATTAGATCCACCAAAAGCCAGCTCCTTTAAATCCAATATATTCCCCAACGTCTCGGAAGTGATAATACCCAACAGCTGTTTACCTGAATGTATGCCTGGGTCTGCTGTAAGGTGATCCGTATTCCAATTAGCATGTGACGAATCTTCTTATAAAGCCTAAAGAATATAGTATTAATAGGAAGTGTTATCTACTACATTTTTAGCTTAGCTTAAGTGACTTGTTAGACTTGGCACTTGAGCTAAAAATGAGTCACCTGTGACTGAAACGTACCTAAGAGCGTGTAATGCCTCCATAAGCACCAATAACAGCTGCGATTAGATTTGGCATGGACTGGTTTTAAAGTTTCTGGATGTAGGCCACATCAATGTTCAGCCGCTCTTGCCTCAAAGAATTGTGTAGTTGGGCCAGATTTGGTGGATGCCTTCCCTGGAACAATTCTGAGGAGAACTTCCTATAGACAGGGATTTTAGCCACTGCTTGTAGACCCGTATGACTGTATGCTTCCATACACCTGCAAATTCAGCTACTTACTCTACACTATGGTTTTTGGCATTATCATCTGCTTTGAAAAACCATTTTCCACACATTGAATGAGACATTCACTGCATTTTACTGCCTCTTCTCAATCTTTGAATCCCACCGCACAGCCCACAGGTATTCATAGCCCATAGCAGTGCCATCTGCAGGAGCCCGAAGTTACTGCCACTGTTAACACACAGGGTAACTAATTTTTGGTCTGATGAGATTATCAGACCAAAAAAAAGAATCCAGCCACCCCGCACACACACTTTTCACCCTCCTGCCCTCTGGGAGGCGCTACAGGAGCCTACGGACTAGGACCACTAGGTACCGCAACAGCTTCTTTCCCACAGCGGTCTCGCTCCTGAACTCTGCCTCCTGACATACAACACACACCAATAACACATGGACTCAAACACATACACACACCAATAACACGGACTTACACAACACATACCGGTGCTTTCATCTGTTGTATACACTGTACATTAATGTATATACTGTACAATAGCCTACTCTGTTTATAAGTACATACTTATAGTATTTATTTACTCTGTTCATACGCCTCATATTTATAACCTGTTCATAGTCTGTATCTACTGTACATTTACCCTTTCATATTTATAACCTGTTCATAGTCTTATTTATAACCTGTTCATAGTCTTATTTATAACCTGTTCATAGTCTGTACATTAATACCTGTACCTACTGTACATTTACCCCTTCATATTTATAACCTGACCATAGTCTGTAAATTAACACCTGTTTCTACTGTACATTTCACATTTTTATTACATATATATATATATATATTTATATTTACTAAGCACTTCTGGATGGATGCAAACTACATTTCGTTGCTCTGTACTTGCGACATGTGCAATGACAATAAAGTTGAATTCTATTCTATTCTATTCTATTCTATTATAAGCCAATTGTGGTTGGCACAGGGAAAAAGTCGTCCATCCTAATTCACTACCCTCGATGTGTCATGCCACATTAAGAGTGAACTTGTTAGATTCAATTTAACTACTTAGCTAAACTGTTATACTACACGGACCATTAAACTCTCCAATGGGGGAAGCAAAATTTGAGGCCCTGCTAGTTTAGCAGCCACAGTCAATCAGTGACACTTAAACTATCTGTAGTCTTGTCCCAATAGAAACAATGTGATGTAGTATAGGTCAGCTGTACTGGCGGTCAGTGTGAGCTCCTGAGCTAAATTTATCAGCTTAACTTAATTAGCGTGTTAGCTTAACACTTAACACTTACGGCTGTACTTTCTCGGGGGCTTCCAGTGGAATAACTTGCACAGTCTTCCATTCTCCCCCCCTTCCTTACGGAGACACTTTGTCACTGTGGCGTCAGGGATTTGAGTGACAGGACAGCCTGATGCTCTAACCTGCTCTAATCAGCCTGTCAGCGCGCATCACACCAAAAGCGCACGCACGGCCGACAGCACGTTTGTCTCCCGTCCCGCTGGCTCAGCCGGGGTGGACAGACCGCTATCCTTGAGAAGCCATGCAGATTCATCAGAGTGATGAAACGAGGGAGGAGAGCCTTGAGAAAGGTTGTTGGGGAGATGCAAAAAGAATGTGTGAGTAAGTGAGAGAGAGAGAGAGAGAGAGAGAGAGAGAGAGAGAGAGAGAGAGAGAGAGAGGTAGAGAGAGAGAAATATAGGGAAGCACAGAGAAAAAACGATGAGACCTGCTGACCTTTGGCGCATTGCAGAAGTTTGTTCGCTGTCCGAAAGAGACAAAGAGGAGTATTCAAAAACACATGCCTTTGTTCGTTTGTATTCCGTGTGTGTGTGTGCTAGCACGTGTAGTTCTGTGCCTTGAATCTCAGGGGGGTGTGTTTAGAGGAGAAACCAAATCAATAACGATATGAAATGAAGGAGTACATGCAGCAGGCCTTCACAGTAAATCCAGCCCTCCACCGCTGTGTAGCCCTGCTACTACTGATGTTATCGATAGCGCCCACGGCCTTATCATCCCCCTGCTGAAAAGCGCCATCAGCAAAATCAATCTCCGACAAATATTCCTGCATGTACACTTCAGCCTGCCCGGCAAATACTTCAACCGGCAATCGCTGATCAAACGCTGCCAAGGAGGCCTGCCGGGTCACACCAATGACTGGCTAATCAAGTCTGCACACTTGTGCTAATGAAGTGACCAATGTCCCTCTCAGAAGTGCTTTCATTAATTTCCCCCCAAAAAATATGGAAAGGAGGCAAAACATGTCTTCTATACTGTACGCCGAGGCTTCGGATCAACACATCTTGCTCATTTGCTAGGTGCGGTAGGTTGATGGCTTATTTGGTGGCACAGGCGTATCATGGGATAGGCATTGTGGTTTAGCACCAGCATAAGATACACTTTTAGTCCCGAATTAGAAAACCAATGGGGCCTTCATTTGGCTCCAAGTGTGAGAAAAACTAAGGATGCATGATGATATTGGAATCATATTGATACTGGTAAAATAATTGGTATTGGTCAGATTTGACCATGATTTCAAACCAATGGTCAATGAATATACTCTGGACAAACAAGGATGATAAGGCAATGCTTGTGCTAAAATTGTACTACAGTAAAAACCAGGGCAAAATTAATTATTTGTTTATCAGTATTAATGGACTGTAGACATAAGACATAAGCTTGTATCTAATGAAATGTACCTAACAGCATCTATGATATTTCAATGAGAATGAATAACAGCTCTGATTTGATTTAGTATAGACTGGATGAGTTTCCTGATTTGCTAGATGCCTTCTGTGGCGTTTTACTGGTGTCCCAGGTAGTTCCCACAGATTTTTGGGCCAGTCCAAGAGAGATTTGTGGGCCAGTCCAGATATATGAACGCTCGTGCCAATTAGTCACTTTTGCAGCCCTGTGAATGTGAGAATTGTCATCTTGGAATACAGGGATAGGTGTGGTTGGTGTAGCTCAGCGGATAACACCACTACCCGCCAAGTAGCCACCACCACACGTGGGAGTTTGAATCCCTGTCTGGGTGACTATGCTGTGCTACACCAATAAGAGTCCTTGGGCAAGACTCCTAACACTACATTGGCCTACCTGTAATGTGATTAACCTTGTAAGTCGCTCTGGATAAGAGCATCAGCTAAATGCCAGAAATGTAAATGGATAGGAATGGGATGATGAGCAAAAGGCAAAACCTGGTTGTCCAGCATTTCAGTTTCATGTAGGCAAATTTACTGTCACCTGGTCACCCAAAGCACCTATTTCCATATAATTAAAGCACCACTAGAACATTACAGAAGTCTTGGGAGCTTATGTAGTATATCAGCATTGGACCAAATGGACCAAATGGCATATGGACGTTTGGGGTTGTCTTTCGTGGTTGTCTCTTTTGGGAATTTTGTGGGATTTTTAGTTGGGATATTGGAAACCATTTTAGTTTAAATATCTGATGTGACAAATACTTCAATGGCACAAAAACGCAAAAATGTTTTTCCAATATTGCATGTTCTCTTGCAACCATTACACATAGTCAGTTTCTGACCATAGAGCTGATTGTGACTGTATATTTTTGGGGAATGACTCTCAACCTAGCAGGGATACTTTCAATATACCATAGCAGGTCCCCTGGACATTTCAGAGGGCATGAGAGCAACCTGCATATAAGATCAATTTAATTTAACTTCAGTGTATTCCATCACTTTCATAAGAATAGACAGTCTGAGCAGAGAACAACATATGCATCCCTAGGTCTCTTTCCTTGAGCAGTGGATCCTCAGAACCCAGATCTCCAGTCTACAGAACCCAATCATTTGCAGTTAAGGCACATGATCTGTATTTTTGGCTGGATTTTCAGTGCCGTGGTGATGCATGCATGCTTGACAGGTTGAAATTACTGAAAGGAAATCTCCACAGGTGGCAGGGACTGGACCAGAGATCCAGAGTGCCCAGGAGCAAAGCTTAAAATCAGCCAGACGTTCTATTCCTCCTGGAAAGAACCTTGCATAATGTGAAGTCATTACGAAAATATAAATGTAGACCATGAAGGTAGATAGGTGGGGGTTCTAGCCCACCTGAGGTCTCACTGTGCACAATCCTGATGTATGGAATCCCAGGAAATGGCACCTGACAACTGTAACACATGCTACCATGTCAGTGTCATGGCTGTCTGTGTTTAGAATGGTCCACGACTCAAACAGCAGCTGGAAAACAGGGGACCTTTAGTAAGAAACTGAACAGTAATAAACGGGGTAGAGATCAAACAAAGAAAGTGGTTGGACTAACTGTGCACAGTGGACTAGGGCTGTACCCGATTGTCAGTCGAATCGGATTCGCCCATCCTGGTCGACGATTCGCAGTCAGGCATGGAATTTTTTCTCCATGTACATTATCTAGTAATCAGTAAATCAGTTTGCATACGTTTTAGATCGGATGTCCTCCTCATATAGAAAGTAAGCAGAGTCACAGGAACATATGACATATGAGTCACAGGAGGCGTATGATGATCGATCTGAACTGGAGCCTTTAATTACAGAATATAGCGCCATACTATTTATGCACCACCATTAGCGCCTATAGCAGCATAGTGTCCTTTTACCACACTTCTACCAGCTTCCTTCAGTAGGAGGAACACTTCATCTCTCATAAACCAATGAACTGCTAAATAAAACCAGATTAGTCCATATTTAAATTACCAAAGATGAAAAGAAGAATGGTAGACCACTGAAACCCGTTTAATTAATTATATTACCCTGAATGAAATCATATATCACTGCTTATCGACAGGTCATTAAAGTGACTGTACTTATCTTCAGATAAAGATAATCTTAGCTGGAGATGAATAAATAAACATATTTGCAATTTAGGTTCTAAAATAATGGAATTATGATAAAACAATCATTTTACTTCACCGCAAACAGCCGTTATGTCTAAAACGAAAGTCGGCTCACTCGTTTGGAGCAGTGTTGGATGTCTGACTGAATGACGAGCAGAATTAGGTTTAATGTGTTCGAGTTCTCTTCTTTAAAACCTCCTCCAGACTTTCTCTGAGACATCGTTCTCCCATGTTTCTCAGCTTCACAGCTTCAGCTGCCTTCAAAAGTGAACCGCAAGCGCACATTGCCACATGAATAAAATTTTTTAGCAAGCATGCTAAAGCTAGCCCAGCTAGAACTTACATATATATTTATTATTCCCCCTTTTAATAATGATTAAAATGTATTTTTACATACTGAAAGTTATTGTGCATTTTTGCAAGCTTTAGTCTGTTTTACGGAAGAAAAAAAAAAAGGTCACTGTTGTCAGTCGACTTGAAGGGTCTCAGTCGATTTAAGGGGTTGCCCACTGACGATTCAACTCTTCGACTTCTGGAGGGCAGCCCTACAGTGGACCCCTGCTAGTGAAAGGTAGGTCTTTCTAATACAGTCAACCGACATAAAGCATTGTAACCGTAGCACGCTATAGGTAGCCCTATCCACCAGCAAGCAGCGGGTCAGGAGAAGTTAGTCGAGCAGAAAATGGCTCCGAAATGTCTCATTTTCCTTGTGTATGTGCGGCATGCCTCTGTTTAAGCCTTCTAAAGCAAACTCTGCAGCGACCATGCAAGCGTGCCTTCGCGGTTGTGTGATTCAGACGGCAAAACACAGCCAAGAACTCCACAGCTCAAGCCCTTTGCTAAAACATGCATAAAACTTGCATAAAACGTTTCCCTCCAAACATGAGTCATCTCAGAAAGCGGCACAAATGCTCCCTGGTGCACAAACGCACCCATCTCCTCCTCTCCAACAGCCTCTCAAATACCGACTACACAGGCACCCTCTGCATCTCCTTCATGGCAGCATGATTTGCAGCAATTAGAGTGAAATCTGTCCCTCGGTGCGTCTGATTGGCTGAAGGCCGCAAGTCCGCGTTTCGCTTAAAAAGCTTTGGGCTCGCGAGGGAACGGCCTTTTTCTTTCAGTCGAGGTCACGCCGTAATCTCACTGCAGACAGAAAACAATGAGCGAGGGACACTACCCCCTCTCTCTCCTCTCCTCTCCTCTCCCCTCTTTCCAAATGTCTGACACTTAAGCTCATCAAGAAGGACGAGAGGCAGACACTGTCAAGGAAGAGTGATCCGTCTCCCTCTCTCTCTGTACAAATCTCTCTCCCCCTCTCCAAATCTTTCTCTCCGTCTCTCCTTGAGTCACCAGACTGAGTAATCGCCCCTTGATTGTACGGTTAGTTGAGACGAATTAAGTACGGGAGAGAAGGACACATAGAAAAAGGGGCGAGCGAGGGAACGAAAGCGAGAGTCAATGAGTGCTACCTCCTTAAACTTTTCCCAAGCAAAATGCTAGTGGAGACACTTTCTTGCTCTACCACCCATGCTGGCTCTCCCACCCCCCCCTCATGCATACACATATGGGCTATGCTGGATTTAATACATTTATATATTATATAACTCTATTTGGGGGATTTTTAGTGGTGCCAGTAGAGAATTTCAAGTGCACTTTGCAATGCTGCAATGCACTGCAGTAGGTCGTACAATATCTACTGCAAAGGGAAGCCTCGGGTGGTGGGGTGCTGGGTCAACTCAGTTGGAAGCCAGGCCCCTGCTTACTAAGTGCCTAGTTTTCAATGCCAGTGTAAAGGTTATGAAATGTCATATTCCCAGTGCTGTTATAACACTGGATTAACCCAAAATTGCAAAGTTGCATATCTGAGTGGCCATTGATTTCTCACGGCTGTGTTCCACCAATGGTTGTGTACACTCCAACAGCACAATGAAGCCCATCACCCACTGGGCGAACGTCAAAACTATTGAAACCATCGTTTTTAATGGAGGTAGATGCTCTGTGACTCCAAGCGCTGTTCAGTTCCTCAGTGCATCAGATCACACCATGTAGAATTTCGAGTTTGCTATGTGAAACAATATGGCTGAAACAAGAAGCATGTGCAGCGAGGCTTTATTAAGGCCAGTCTAATGATCAGAGTCCAGACAGGCGGGGGCCAAAACACAGGTAGGCGACATCAAAAGACAAATCCATCACAGTAGAAACTAGGAGACAAAGCCAAGAGTCCAAACCAGAGAAGAAGGGCTCAGAAAGAATGATACAGTTTGGGCCTTGTGCCTGACCACTAGCTTTCAGCAAGTAGTGATGTCCTCCATGAGTCCTCCTGTTGATGCCAGCACCATTAGCAGACAACTGCACCATGTAGGACTATGTGCATGCAGACCGCTACAACAACCGCCCTTAACACCACGTCAGCATTGCCAGATACTGCAATGGTGTCATGCCAGACTGTCATGGAGTGACTCAGAATGGCAACGGGTCATCTTTAGTAACAGCAAAACGAAAAGCGTAACCATGTATGGAGGCACCGTGGTCAGCGCCAAGATGAACGGTTTGTTGCCATGCATCTCACGTCCAGAAGACCTGGTGTCACTCCACCTCCACCCCTAATGCGCAGTCTGCAGGAACTCTGTGGGAACATTCAAGCTGCATGGGATGGATTATCACAATACACATCAATAGGAACCTCTACAACTACATGCCGAGATGTCTGGCATGATCTGTTAGCAAACATGGAGGCCTAATTGCCATACTGAGAGACGTAACTCTGTACGTGTAGCTCAATACATATTACCCATATCAGTCTAAATGTATAATTGATTATTGTTCCTGGTAACCTTTATCTTCCTCCCCAACAGCATTGCAATCCCACTCTTCCTTTAGGTTCAGAATTTGACGACTGTATATTCGATCGTATTGGTTATTGTTTTCCAGCAACTTAGAAACAAGCTAAGGTACCTAACTATGAACTATGGTAGCTGGAATATCAATTTCATGTTAGCAGTGTCTCTACAACATAGCTGGTTGAAGCTACCAGTATGAAGGTAACATTACTACACAAAGATGACATTACCATCTAAAACAGTTTACATTAACAGCGCTACAGTTGTGGTCTAAGTATCCTGGTTTTCCAGTGTAAGGACTGGTGATAATAAGACCACTTCAGGCACAGCGACTTCACTCATCAAGATTTCAAGGGCAAACCCTTGTTCCCCCACCTCCAGCTATTTCTTCTTCAATTCAGCCCAGCTATCCAAGAGTGAGCTAATCATTAAAACAGAGCCATTTCGCCGTAGCACTTTCTCAATCCCTCTCACCTTTCAGCTCGGTTAATCTAGCCGGCTGTTAATTGATTACCTACCGAGGGCTAAAAGGCCCCAAAAGGTCAGGCTACGGCGCCTCAGAAAGGACACACATAGCGAAGACTGATGAAAGGTCACTGGTCTACCTGCGAGGGAAGAACCCGCGGAGGAGGCGATGCTGGGACGAAGGGGTGTGTGCAGGTAATTTTGAGGCCAGACAGACAGAAGCAGTAGCTATATATAGGCACTGAGGCATAGGATGCTGGCACTCAGCCAGGGCATCCCACTGCCAGTGTGAAAATCCAGGGCACAGTCCAAAGGTCTCTGGGCCGTTGGGCTTGTAAAAGCGAAAAGTCAAATGTACACAGTTTTCCCTTTGTAGTGGATTAAATTAGATCTCTGAAGCTTGCTGTTTTTGGTTTTCCCTGGAGCTACGAGCATAATGAAGCTAACAAGGAATGGAAACCTGGAGTGCACTGGTATTAGTATCCTCCAGACCACATGCCTCTTTCACAGTTACCTCCAACCACACCAAGTTGCTACATGTAGCATATCCATGCATGCACATATAGAAGGTTTGACATCATGAGACACTCAGCCATATGTGGGATGTAAGCAAGGGCAGGCCTTATCACTGTACCTCACTGATCCAACAGCCATGACTGTGTACATTCAGCTAACAGCGATGCCCTACACTTTTGGCGGATGGCCGCAGCGTCTTCAGTGGCGAGTCCCGCTCTTGTATTGGTGTAGACAACCAAAGACTTTGTGTGTGGAGACACTGTGGTCAGCACCAAGATAAATGGTTTGTGGTCACGTGTCACACGTCCAGAAGGCCTGGTGCTCCACTAGTCCACTTCCACCCCTACCGCACCATCTGCAGGAACTACATGAGAATATTTTCCATGGGATGGATTACCACAGGACACCATTAGGGACCTCTACAACTCCCTGCCTAGATGTATTAGCAAACATGGCGGCCTGATGCCATACTGGGAGACACTACTTCTGTAGCTCAATACATTTCGATCATATCAGTCTAAATTCATCATCAGTTTATTGTTCCTGGTTTGTCTTCCTTCCCAACAGCACTGCAGTCCCACACTTCTGGGTGCAACTGGTCTTTCGATGATAAGGGTGTATTCGAATAAGAGTGCTACAATCCCAGATACTGTCATCTGGGTTTAAGAGTGGCTTATCATTATTCATTCATTTGCTGGACATATTTAGAACTACAGTAATAAACATATACAAAATATGGTTAACTATAACATAAATATCATTGTTTTCAGGTTGTTTTTGAGAATGATGTTGGCATTCGAAGCCTATAAATACTGTTTGGCCCTTCTCATTGTTAAGTAAGGGTTGTCTAGTCAAAGACTAGTCAACCGGCTGACTTGTTGAGTTTACTGTTTGCCCACTTGTCCACTAGTCACTGGTTCATGTAATAATGACACTAACAACACGGACACTTTAAAAGATGACAGGTGAGGACCCTGGTGGTTTTGGGGTCCGTAAACCCCATTTCCCCATTGCTAGCAGTACCTTCGGCACTCTACTGTTAATCTAGAATGCTTCTAAGATCGGATATAGAATGACTTTATCTTTGGTTTCCCAAAAGGCTGAGTACATGCCTAATGTTCCTTAATCCTGTAAGGGCAGCCCTCTAAACTGTTTTGGTTCTCCAGGCCCAAGACACTGGGCAAACATCTTGGCAAGGCTGCCTAGGGCCAGATATGTATCTCTGGTTCCCTGAACACTAGCAATGTGATGCAGGGTTCGGTGGTAAGGGCACATCATGCTCTACAGACCTGTGGCGTTTGTCATGCAACTACAATTGTACGCTAATGTCAAACAGACCTGGTTATGTAGTATATGACAGTGTAGGGCATACTGATACCTATTAAATGGACATCATTATGAAGCCCAGCCAAACAATGGAAGAAAAACCCAAAACTGAGTTTTGGGACATGGTGGAATGAAACTTTGAACACTTAGCTCCAAAACAGCCCATGCTGAGATCCGCTCTATTGGCTGGAACATTTACAACAACAAACTGCACTTCAGCAGGGCTATAGAGGACTGAACAACTGAGCAAAGTACAGAAGTTTTCCTTCTTAACAACCTTATTAGACAAGAAGTTGAGCTTTATTGGCCCTTAAGGACTTTCTGTTTTTAGTTCCATCCCTCAGTGTATGAACACACTCACACACACATACCCCCCCACTCTCGCATCCCTTGGTAATAGATCCAAAGCCATGATTAGCTCAAAGCACCACTCTTCCTCCCAGTGGAAGCCTTGCTCCTGGGACCTGACCAATTCACAGGATACGAATCAATTACTAACCATTAAGCACTGCAAATGCATTTCTGAAGGATCGAGGCTCTTCTCCCCAGCATTTCCTCCACGTTTCTTGTCATGGGGCTTGTGTTTTAGCTTACACCAGCACATCCTGCATCTCTTTCTCTCTCTTTCTTCCCTCTCTCCCCACCTATAAGAACTTAAATAAAATCGTGAAGCTAATAAAACCAGCCATGCACTCTATTTGTCAATTACAGAGCCAGTATCTCCAACTGCCGTCATCAAACAAACCAACAGGCAATGCCTTATCCTTTTCTCCGTTTCCCCGCTTGTGTTGTTGTACCTTAAGAGTGACACCAAAAAGGCCCATCAGCGGCTGATTTCAGCTGACGCCTGCACAGCTCTCGTTCGTGCCGGTCCAGCCCCCGGATGGCACGGAATAAAAGCAGAGGTGACAGCCAGCTCCTTGTCCCATGTATTTAAACGGACAAGGCGTCCTCTTGGAGGAAAAAAAAAAAGCCAAGGCGGCGAAAAGAAGAAGGCTAATGTGTGTTCAAAGGGCACAGGATAAAGGGTGAATAATTGAGCACTCTAGCCCGGAAGAGGGGGATCAAGAAAAAGGGCCCATCCATGAGGGGAAAACCCGGACTGTTAGTCAAGTCACGTTGGACCCCCGACCTTCAATTTCAGTATTTAGGGGGCAAGCACATTTGCCCTTTAATATCATCAATTTTTGAGGGGCTATAAAGGTGACCCGACCAGGCATGACGGCTATTAACTAAACTCAGGATTTTGACCCATTTAGGTTTGACTTTTGACACGTATGTTCTTAACAGATTATCTGATCCAGAACAACTTTCCGTGCTCCGGATAAGTCTTGCAAAAGGACTTTTATTAGTATAGCTGTGGGATTAGTGACCTGACCAGACATGGAGGCTATTAATGTATGTGACTTATGATATTCAAGTGCTTGCCACATGCTTGGACCAGACCAATATGCTAGGTGATTCTGCCAAAAGGACCCTTAAATGGTATAGCAGTGGTACTTCTGCTTGGATAGGGGGCCAAAACTTTGATCTCGCAGGTGTAGCATAATGGTCATATCCACTATGCTATCCAGTCTCAACAGAATTATGCATTATGTTCATCAAAACCTCTGTATCCTACAACAGGTGTTTGTCAACCTGTGGGCTACAGATGACCAGTGGTCCTCAAAACGTCCTGAAGTGGTCTGTGGGACTTACTCAGGGGCACGCAGCCTGTAATGTCTCTTGTCAATTTAAACATGTAAAAGAAACCCTTAAAAACTATGGGACAGCACTTCAAATTACAGTTGGCATCATTCATTTCGATTTTCTCCCTTGTAATAATACAAACATATCAGGTTTACAGTGTCAGCAGATGAGAATAAGTGGGCCACTATGCTTCGTAGTTAAATACCAGTGTGCCTTGGGGTGGAAAAGGTTAATTACTGACCTAACAACAGTAGGATCACTTTGGTCAAGAAGTCACATGATCAAACAAATCTCAGCTCATCATGAGTGAATGCTAACAAGTCATGCCAAATAATAATAATAATAATAATAATAATAATAACCTAGGGATTCAGGGTTCTGGTAGATAGTTACAATATATGGGACTTATTAATCAAAGCGTGAGTAAAATACATTTTAAAAGTGTATTTGGAAAACTAGCATTCATCAAACATGTACAGTTGTGTGCAATGAAGGGTGAATCCTACACATTCTGCACAGCTAGGCATATTTACCTATAGGTCCAATCACAAACAGTCTTAAAATTAAAAATCTCTCCTTGAAAGAACCCAGTAGTAAAATGCTAATTCTACTACTAACCCTACTGATTCTTTTAGACAACAACAGATATGTGAAAGTAGAGTTCTGTTCTTTTACAACAAGTTTACATTCTTAGAAGAATTCGAATTAAATGATACAATAATGTAAATGGACCGGATAAATTAAATAATTCATTAGTTTCTATAGAAAGTTTGCTTTAACTTAATTCACAAAAACACTAGACTTCTAGACTTCAGTTAGTAAAAAACCATCATGAATTCCTAGTAGCGCTACAAATGCCAGAACTAGCCATCCTTCTGTGGCACAGCTTCAAGCGAGGTAAAGTCTATACCCTATAAAGCACCATAGCTGACAGTCCATCAGTTAAACTGAACAAGTTCACAACAAATGTCGTAATCTCTTTATTGATTTTTAATATGGTGCTATATTTTCAAGCTGCATGTCTCAAACTGTCTTTGCTTTTTCAGTTTCTATTTTATAAATGTTATGAAAAGGTACAAGCATGCTTTTTTCCCTGGGAAAAGGGAAAGTAGTGCACCTTTACCACTTATTTACGTGGGTGAACGCAGCTGGACCTTACAGACCTTGGATGTTAGTTGCACCTTGTTGAACATTAGATATGCTCAGTGCTCTTCGTACTGGTAGTGCAAGCACCTTCAGCCTCACTGTAATGATGCAACAGTTTGAGCCAAGGTGAGCAAAGTAGTTGGATGCCCTTTGAGAATGCATATGCTTGATTTCATGCTCTCTTTTGGTTGGTGCCATACAGGAAATGAAAATGCAGTTGGGTGGGAATTGAAAAGTATAATTAGGAAGACAGTTGCAAAAACCAAGGTAAAGTCTGTATCCTAAGAAGCACCGTAACTGACAGTCCATCAGTTAAACAGAACAAGTTAACAATAAGTGTCTTAATCTCTTAATTGATTTACCTGGGATGGCATTTTTCTACCAGCCGGGTTTTCTGTATATGCATACGACCGTGCACAAGCACACCTGGATAAATGAAGGCTTTGGAAGCAGTTCGTTTGAATAGACATTCCAACCGTACAGGCCTAATGATCCTCAGAAGTGTCTGGGGCATCATAACCACATAGAAAGACAGTAGCGGCAATAGCCGAGTAGCTGCTATGAAATTTATATCCTGCCTTTGACCAACACCCCAGAGAATACAAATCGCTTTCAGGCGCCCGGCGTGCGAGGAGGCGGCATTGGCCGCCTTTGATTTCCACCCACGGGAGCCCCTGAAAGACTAGACAGTCAAGCGGTGTGTAGCGATCCGACTTGGAGGGAAGCCGATTACCTAGAGCGCTCCCTCAGGACCACGGGACGTTTGTCAGGCTTGACACTCTTCACTCTGTCACGGTATCAGAAGGGCTGAAGGGGTAGACAGGCATCCCTGGAGGGAGAGGAGCCAGCACAGATGGAGGGATGAAATGGGAAATGCTAAAGAACAAGAGGGAAAGGGAGCAAAAGTGCTGACTCGTGGACAGGTACGCAGTCACGCACTCCGTCGGCCAGTCAACTCCTCTCTGAGGTTCACTATTGTTCCATTTCACAGTGTATTACTTGGAGCTTTGCTTAAGTGTACGCTGACACCTCATGCTTGGCTTGCAACTGTAAGCACTTTTTTTTTTTACCTCTCCCTTTTTTTTCTCTTTGCAGTTAACCGTAAGGTCTCGAGCTCTCATCAGGTCCAAGGAAGCTACAGCCAGTCGTGCTGACTCGTGGAAATCTCCCTTTATGTTGGGCGCTGAGGAAGAGAGACTCAAAGCTGTTTTTTCGCCCCCCCTGAGTCTAATTCTGTATGCATCTATTGAAATTGCAGTGCTGACCAGGTTTTCTTCTGAACCCATTTGGGTAAACATCGGTAAGCCAAAGATCTCAAAGGAGAAATACAGAACTCAAAAAGAGGACATGGCTCCCAAGTGATTTAGCTGGCTAGGAATGTTTTGTCCCATAACCTGGAAGTTTGGTTTTCAACGATGGCGCATTGCATAGTGGTTCAACAGAATGCTTTAGAGGTCTCAAATTCGGACCTCTGGTCAAAATATGTTTTATCACTGCTAGTTAATTGAACTGTACGTGGTACTGTTGGCCACCCAATTTCATACCCATCAATACCTGCAAGATCCAGGTCTGGAAACAGAATTCACAGCCCAGATAATAAGACCTTGAGCCTAGCCAGTTTTGTTACTTTCCCAGTTGGAGCTGACCAACCATGGGCAATAGCTAGTTCACACTTACCAATGCAGTCTTCCTGATAATCTCAGAAAAAATTCAATCTACCGAACTGTTGGTGGAGTGATCCCCCTCAAGCATAAGTCTAGCATCTTCAGTTAGAGGATTTTACTGTACTATTTTTAATACAGTGCTATATTTTCAAGCTGCAGGTCTCAAACTTAGTCTTAGCTTTTTATGTTTCTATTTGATAAACGTTATGAAAAGGTACAAGCATGCTGTTTCCCCTTTACCACTTATTTACGTGGGTGTACGCAGCTGGACCTTACAGACCTTGTTAGTTGCACCTTGTTGAACATTATATATGCTCAGTGCTCTTCGTACTGGTAGTGCAAGCACCTTCAGCCTCACTGTAATGATGCAACAGTTTGAGCCAAGGTGAGCAAAGTAGTTGGATGCCCTTTGAGAATGTATATGCTTGATTTCGTGCTCTCTTTTTGGTTGGTGCCATACAGGAAATGAAAATGCAGTTGGGTGGGAATTGATAAGTATAATTAGGAAGACAGTTGCAACAAAAGGAATCCAAGAAGACATCCTATATAGCGACACTGGCTTTTGCTTGGTGGGCCACATTAGTATTTGATTGAACTATTGGTTTAAAAATGAAGGCAATGCTAAATTTATTGCTGCACAGTTTGATAAAAATTATATCAAGGGTTCAAGACAGTAAACAAGGAGACATATTGGCTATTTAGATACAGTTGTGTAAGGACTTTTGAGTCCTATAGATATACCTAATTAGAAGAGGTATAGGGCTTGGCTTGCTAACAAAGAGCATGGGCAATGTACAGGGGTTGGACAATGAATCTGAAACACCTGTCATTTTAGTGTGGGAGGTCTCATGGCTAAATTGGACCAGCCTGGTGGCCAATCTTCATTAATTGCACATTGTACCAGTAAGAGCAAGAGAGTGTGAAGGTTCAGTTAGCAGGTAAGAGCACAGTTGTGCTCAACATATTGCAATGCACACAACATTATGGGTGACAAAAGAGGACAAAAGAGGACAGATTGTTGGTGCACGTCTTGCTGGCGCATCTGTGACCAAGACAGCAAGTCTTTGTGATGTATCAAGAGCCACGGTATCCAGGGTAATGTCAGCATACCACCAAGAAGGACGAGGAAGCTGTCTGAAAGGGATGTTCGAGTGCTAACCCGGATTGTATCCAAAAAACATAAAACCACGGCTGCCCAAATGACGCTGTATTGGCCGCAAAAGGAGCCATACTAAAAATGATTGTGGTCTAAATTCAGGTGTTTCAGTTTCATTGTCCAACCCCTGTAGGCTCCTTGTTCAACAAGTCAAGTTATCGCTTCTTGAGAAACTTCCTAGCTCATTGACCACAGTCAGGCAGCCCTTCACAACTCCTGTAGAGATTGCTCAAGGTAACTACAAGGTGACGCCATTGTTTCATCAACGGCAAAAGAGCCAAGAGGTCCTCAATCAAGATGAGCACCTCGCCACCCGAAGAGAAAAAGAAGCGATATTATGACTGCTTTCTCCACCAGACTTACAATTAAACTCATAATGAACAGTCATATCAATGCTGCAATCACATTAAAGTCAGTCTCATAATCACATGGAGGTGTTCAGCTCTTTGTCAGTAGCGAGAATAGCATTATCGACAGGAATAGGAATCAAATTTAATTCATGAGGGGGCACGACCAGTCCTCTAAGCCCACTGCGAGCATATTGAGATTACCTTTTATGATGTGTGTAGTGGTTACTCTCAGCCAAGGCCCCAGCATGCGGACTCCTTTCTCTCCCTCTCTGTGGTATTCCCTGGCTTGAATGCCTCTCTCGATTCGTGCCTCCATCGCCAATCTCTCCTGACTTTTGAAACGCTGCTTCCTCAGTGAAAAGGGGAAAGTGGTGGGCCAAGTTTTGCTGCTATTCCGAGATGGGAACCCATGGGGTCGGCTTTGTGCTGAGGCTAAACTGTGTTCTTTTGCTTATTCAAGCGAAGATCAACTTAAATGAGGTCTTGATTCAGGCTGGAGTGGCCTATAGACATTTTTCCCCTAAGTGGTCCGTTACTCAAACAGGGGCAACATTTTCTAATCAAACCTCAATTTAGAAAGCCGTTTACTGAAGGAGTAGGTTTAGTTCATGTCTGGAAAATATGTTGTAGTCGTCAGTGGAGTCTTTTCTGCCATGCTAGGCTGTTTTTTTTTTTATTTACATTGAAACATCCATTCAGAATATTAATTAAAAAATGCAATTTATCTTGTTACTAACTGTGTATTAACTATGTAATGTATTACTATGTAATAACTATGTATTAACTGTATAATAACTGTGTAATTACTATATAATTACACATACATGGCTTTAACTGGTTTTTGTGTGTTTACCAATGGACTACACAGTGGGAGTAGTGATATGCAGTACAGCGTATCAGTTTTCTGACTCTTAACGCACCTGGATCAACTCATCAGCCAAATACAAAGTCCTACAGAGTGGAATCAGGCATGGACGAGCAGGGAATATGCCAAACTATTTCAAAATGCTGCTTCATAGGCATGTTTAGGAATGATAAATGAATGCCAATGGGAAACGAAGCAAATAAAAAACTGAAAGACTAAAGACTTCATATAGGCATAAAATATGCACGCATGTGTAGACTCGCATACACGCATATACACTTCTTAGAGGCTGAGGAGTGATGGCATGTAATTATTTCTTCAATGGCCGACCATGTGTTTATCAGAATGTTAATGTTCGCATAATAACAGGCTCCACCACGCTGCCGAGAATGTCAAGCCTGTCCGGCTGTCAATCAGCTCTCAAAATAGCACGGCAAATAAGCATGCGCCGCCGTCACGGCCGCTGACAGACAGCGCCCGCCGTAGCCTTCAAGCTGACAAATATCAGGCCCGCGCATACGCAGAATTATTCTATCCAGGAAAAGAGGGAAAAGAGACAGGGGTCAGTGCACACCGCTGGAGAAAGAGTGGGCTCCTGGAGCTTATCAAAAAAAAAAAAAAAAAGAGAGAGAGAGAGAGAAACCCTCAAAGTGCAGTCAACTCAGGAAGAGAGGGGGAAAGACAGAGAGAGACAGACAGGTGGGGGTGCTTTGGGTGAATGGTATGTAGAGAAAGAAACATGGAACGCATGACTATTCCGAGAAACGAAGGACTGGAGCTTGAGGGACCTTCTATTATCTACTATCTATTTACGTCTATCTATTAGCCTGCAATTTTCCCAGTAGAATGCATGGAGGTATCCTTCCGCTTCCATTTTTTGAGGCTTGTGCTCTGTGTGGGGGGGAAAAAAGGCCCAAGTACTGCACAGGGAAAATGTTTGGAAATGTCTGCTTCACGAAGAAGAAGTTTTGCGAAAGCATCTGGCTAGTTTTGGCCATATTGATTAGAATAACCTTAGTGAACCAGGGATAACAAGATACAGGGCTTTTTGGAGAGGAAACGCTCCACTTTAGGCTCGATGTGTCAGCCTAAACCTCTCCCGGTAATGGGCTTAGGCTTTAAGTGGTCAGACAGAGTGCTGGGGGTGGGGTGTGAGGTGTGGGGGGGTGAGGTGGGATCAGTTGGGCAGAAGGATGCGGCCGGTGGGGGGCCGTGGAGCGTGAGATTTGCCTCACGCCTCGCTGAGACATGGAGCCTGCTTTCTGCTGCATTTGCATGGAGCCACAGCGCAGCGGAGCTTTCCTAGAACTCCATCTGAATAAGGTCCATTGGGTATCCACTCAAAACAACCCCACCACACTTCTCCTACCTGCTGATGGCCAGCCAGGTTCCTGTCAATCAAACGTTAAGGCAGATGTGTGGTGGCTCACTGTAGCATGTCATCAAATTCAAGGATGGGATGATAAAGTGGGTGTTGGGAGATGAGTGGAAATGCTATGAAAAATGTCATACCATAGTTGCAAAGTGAAAGATAGCTGACTGAATTATCATGTATGCTGCTAAATCAATAACGCGTAGCAGATTTGAGAGTGATTAGCACCTTTTTGATGGTTTGGTGAAAATTGGTGGGCATAACACGTCTTAGCTGCTGTGGAAGTGAATAATTGAGAATCGAATGCACCGTTTCAGTGCATTTGGACTTTGCAAGATGAATGGACATGAGCTGGACCCATGATATACACTAATGATGTCACATAACAAATAAACAAATAAATAGAACTATAATAGGCCACAATGCACTGCCAACAACAACGTACAGAATGCCGTTTATGCTTTTGGAGTTGGCATTTTGAAGATATTAGTAACTTCAGGCTCCTGCAGATGGTGACAGGATCCATAGATTGAGAAGAGGTGGTACAGTGCAGTGGAAATCTCGTTCCCTGTGTTGGAAATGGCTCCAAAGCAGATGTTAATGATTGGCTAAAATGAATGACTGCATTTGGGCGTGTGAAGATAGCAGCTGAATCTTCAGGTGTATGGAAGCGTACGGTCATACGAGTCTACCAGCAGTGGTAACCCCACTGTAGATGTCATTGCAGCGCCACTGTGTGCTGTGAGTAGGCATGATCACCAAAGATGTAGCAATGGCTACGTTTATATTTTGGCCAGTTTGCCTCTTCAGTCCTATCTTTCCCTGCTCACTAGGGGTTGCACATATTAGGTTTTGATGCCTTTACTGCTTGGTGATGATGCCATAGGCATCAGCTGATCATGTGATTATGAAACTATCAACAGAGGGACCTGTTGAGGGCATCCTGCACAATTTGGATGGGTACTCTAACTTGGGATTTCTCAAGCTATGGCAATGTAAAATTCTCAGGCACTGTGGACTGTGGAAGCATCTCCTGATTGATTGTTCAGCAACTTGATCTTATTCATGTGTTGTCAGCAATTAATTAGGGGAGATTTGTCTTTTATAGCATCACTCATTCATTCATTCATTCATTCATTCATTCATCTTCTGTGCCGATTATCCTTCTTGGTTGGTGGGGAGTGCTAGAGCCTATGCCAGCGCTCATTGGGCAAAAGGCAGACACTCTGGACAGAGCAATGAAAAAAAAAAAATCTTAAGCTGTACCACCACCCAGTGGTGCCCAGTGGTGCCCGGTGGTGCCCAGTAATGTAATCAAAAGTCAGCCAGCATGTTAGAGACATTTGAGCCATTTTGAAATGACTTAAATTTTAAATAACTAGGAAAAAACTTAAAGGGTATAACATGACCAGTCAGGCTTATTACAACCAGGGTCATGAACCATCCTGGTAAAAACGAGGTCATTTCTTTAACGCTTCCGACTTTAACGCGGCCACCAACAGAGAGAAACTTTGCCAGAGGCTGTGGTCTCATCAAAAGTGGCCATGTCTTTCAGACACCCGGAAAAAAACTAGAGTCAGATGAAAGCAAAGTGTGAGAGCCAACGTGAGTGCGTGTCTAGCTCTTCTTGCAAGGACCTCACCTCAGGTGGCCTCCCGCTGCCTGCCGCCACGGTAAAGTGCTTCTAATCAGACGTGGCCCTGCACTTCTTATCTTCCGTGCCTTAATAAAAGATGGAGGCTGATTAACGCTGTCCCCCCGTCGCAGATTTTGCTCAGATTAATTCAAAAGCCGAGTCAAGAATGGGGGGCTGGAGTGTTCGGGGGGTGATGGGATGTGCTGTCTGGCCAAATTTGAACCCTATCTGGTCCAGGACGCTCACCCATACTCAACCTCCAAGGAGGGAATACAGTGCAGGAGGCCCAGGTGACACCTGGACATGCACAGCCCACCCCTATAAGCATACCCACTCTCCTCCAAAGGCTGGTACCATCCACACACAGAGGGAGCGATTCATTAGAGCTTCTTTGCCCTCGGAGGGATGAAACGCCTTTGTCATGAGCCATGTCCACATTTTTCACACCAAATTCTTCCCCTCTTTCTTTCCCCACGTTTTTTCCATCTCCCTCAGGGCCCTTTCAAAGGCTCCACTTATAGCGCAAGCTTCGACTCCCTTTTCGCGGCACGCGGCACTGTCTCATGCCCAGCCGAGCTCTTTGAAGTGAAGTATCGCGAAGAAAGCATCCGCTGCCCTTTCGCATCAGGAGCTGAAAATAAGCAGAGAGCAACCAGGGCCTCGCACACGATGCTTACTGCAAACACACCATGCACAGCCATAAAGGCTATTGATTAGGATGGACTAGAACGTCGATACTAAGCTTCGCTTATAGTTGCAGTCTCTGCGCATAGAAGATACGTATACAGAGGTTTACTGATAAATAACGAGTCTTTGGAGCACGGAACCGTCAAAAACAAACAAACAAACAAAACAAATGGTCAAATAAAGACCTGCGGTCATGTGTGTTAGGACCAGTCCAGTTCAAGTGAGCTCCTGGTCAAGTTAACACTTCATACATACCAGTGGAACCCAAGTCTTCTGTAAGACTGAATGCATAAGCACTAATTCGTCAGATTTATTGGTGATTTGGTGGATGCCTTCTCTGGCACAATTCCAAGGAGAATTCCCTGTAGACTGGGATTTTAGCCACTGCAGATTCAGCTACTTCCTTCACACTATGGTCTTTGGCACTCCGAAATACAGTCACTCCTTTTAGCCAATCATTAACATCTGCTTTGGAGCCATTTTCCACACATGGAATAAGACATTCCCTCACAACCCTGCCGATATTTATAGCCCCTCATCCTTATGCAGCGCCATCTGCAGGAGCCTGAAGTTACTACCCTATATATACAGTATTACAAGGTTTAGCTTAGCACTAACTGGTAGAAATAACCAAAGGACCTATTTCCATTCCAAGTATTTCAGCATCTTTGAGAGGTTATTGCTCAGTTAAGTCCTGACTGCTCAATTAATCAACAATATAACATCTATGGTCAGTAAAGGCAGCCCTAGACTAATGTATGCCGAGGCCTTCCATTAGCAGAGCCAAGGAAATTTAGATGGACACACAGGTTCCTCCATCACCGCACCTAAAGAAGTAGCAATCTCCTTGCTGTCAGCCAGCGAGCTAATTTCAGAGTGGCTGGCCTCTCTGGTCCATGAGAGGTGACACCTGCGCGGATTTCAGAGAAATTAATGTACAGCCTGCGGAGGACTGTATGTGCACACACACGCATACACACCCTGCACTCACACACCGAATAGGGTTAACCAAGCACAGAGGACTTACAATAATCGATTCCTAATTTCATGCCGAGTGCCTCAGATTAATGCGTGCAGAAAGGAGGCCGAGAGAGAACGAGGGAATGCCAGAGAGGCAGAGAAAGGCAGGGGCTGTAAAATAGGTCTTGTCAGCTATCAGAAGGACCAGAGGGAAGGAGAAGAGGTGGAGAATTAAAAGGCTGATAGGGGGTTCGGATGGTCGAACAGGTTAAAACTATGAGCCCATGTCATCTAATTGCACATATTGAGGATACTGATGATGATGAATTAGCCGGGGCTTCGGCCTGATGCTGCATTAGTGTCAGGGAATACTCTGGCAAGAGAAAGGAGCTGAAGCTATGTGTGTATTTCTGTGTAGGCCACAGGTGGTGTGTGAGAGAGAGGTGGGGAGTGAGGGAAGACAAAGGGGTAAACAGAGAGCGATAAACAAAAAAAGAGTTAGAGAGAGAGAATGAAAGCAAATGATGGCAATGAGAATGATGGCAAAGAGACAGTTCAAGAAAAAGGGGGAGGATAGAATTTGAGAGATGAAGAATGAAAGAAAAAATAGAGAAACAGAAAGAGAGAAGTGGTGAAAAGAGGCAGTGATGAACAAGAAAGAGTCTGGGAGAAAGATGGATAGAGAGCAAGGGAGGAACCAAGAAAGAGAGAGAGATAGAGAGAGAGAAAGAAAGAAAGAGAGAGAGCGAGAGAGAGAGAAAGAGAGAGAGAGAGAGAGAGAGAGAGAGAGAGAGAGAGAGAGAGAGAGAGAGAGAGAAAGAAAGAGAGAGAGAGAGAGAGAGAGAGAGAGAGAGAGAGAAAGAAAGAGAGAGAGAGAGAGAGAAAGAGAGAGGGAGAGAAAGAAAGAGAGAGAGAGAGAGAGAGACAGAGAGAGAGAGAGAAAGAAAGAGAGAGAGAGAGAGAGCGAGAGAGTCAGAAAACATAAATGAAAGAAACAAGACAATAAAAAGAAAGAGAGGCAAAAAAGAGACAAACCATGATTAAGAAAAAAACAATGGGAGAGAGAATGATAGAGTGACAGAGATAGAGACAGAAAGATGTGGAAAAAGAGAGAGATCAAGAAAAAAATATAGAGAAAAAAGATAGAGAAAAGAGAAGAGAGAAATTGAGAGATTAAGAGGAACTGAAAAAGGGTTGGAGAAAGATAGAATAGAGAAACAGAGAGAGAAAGTGGTACAGAGGGAGAGACGGGGGGGGGAAAGATAGAGAGAGCAAGAGAGAGAGAGAGAGACTGCAAGAGAGGCTTTCACTGTGACAAGAGCAGAAAGAATGGATCCATTTGTCCATGTCATGGCGCTGCGTTTGATAGCCACATTCTGCTTTTAAAATATGATTCCATTTCTGTGTGAAATAGATTGTGTGTGTGAGAGTGTGTGTGTGCACCCGTGTGTGTGTGTTACTACTGTGGACTCTGCGAAACCACAATCAAAGGTAAAGTAACCATTATGTGGCACCTGAATACTCTCTGCCTACCTTTAGCACTTAAACAACACAGTACACACACAGAGCACTCCAACCCAGCAGGGGGTGTGTAACAGTGTGTGTGTGTACGTCATGCCCTCATGCCCAACAGACAGAACCCCACAGTGCACTACAAACATGTCCGACACCCGCCCTTCAAACCCTGCAACTTTAGAGAAGATCTGAAAGCTAAGAGAGAAGAAGCTGACCCAAATACAGGACAGAGATATCTGTCGGGCCTGTGTGTGTGTGTGTGTACAGCCTACGGTACTGTGCCAGCCAAAGCCAGAGACTACATAACTTAATATCATTTTTGGTCAAACAGGAAGTGCAGTTATTAGAACATACAGCAAACGGAACTGAAACACTCGGGCGAGACCTCTTAGGCCACCAAATCAGACAACAACAGTTCACATACTTGTAAATCAACAAGTGTTTCTGTGTAGATGCATAGCTGTTAACCCCCTAATCCTTCTGGATCATGGGGGTGGTGAAGCCCATCTCAGCATTCAATAGGCATTAGGCAGGAATCACCCTGAAGAGGCTGCCAGGCCATCGCAGGGCAGACATACACGTAGGGGCACAGCATCTCGAAGATATGACACTAAAGTTATCATTGAAGCTTCTGGGTAATACCTCCAGGAGCCATGAATAACAGCTGCATGGACCGGACAAGATCCTTGACATATGCCACATCAAACAATTTGCTAATCCAGGACCATTTTGTTGGTTATCCCTGTTTTGTTATCCCAGTGTTCTTACAAATCCAGGACCATTTTGTTGGTTAACGTTGTTTTTGTTATCCTAGTGTCCTTACACACCCAGGACCATTTTGTTGGTTAACGCTGTTTTATTATCCTAGCGTTCTTACAAATCCAGGACCATTTTGTTGGTTAACCCTGTTTTGTTGTCCTAGTGTCCTTACACATCCAGGACCATTTTGTTGGTTAACCCTGTTTTTATTATCCTAGCGTTCTTACAAATCCAGGACCATTTTGTTGGTAACCCTGTTTTTATTATCCTAGTGTTCTTACAAATCCAGGACCATTTTGTTGGTTAACCTGTTTTGTTGTCCTAGTGTCCTTACAAATCCAGGACCATTTTGTTGGTTAACCCTGTTTTTGTTATCCTAGTGTCCTTACAAATCCAGGACCATTTTGTTGGTTATCCCTGTTTTGTTATCCTAGCGTTCTTACAAATCCAGGACCATTTTGTTGGTTAACCCCGTTTTGTTATCCTAGCGTTCTTACAAATCCAGGACCATTTTGTTGGTTAACCTGTTTTGTTATCCTAGCGTTCTTTACAAATCCAGGACCATTTTGTTGGTTAACACTGTTTTGTTGTCCTAGTGTCCTTACAAATCCAGGACCATTTTGTTGGTTAACCCTGTTTTTGTTATCCTAGTGTCCTTACAAATCCAGGACCATTTTGTTGGTTAACGCTGTTTTGTTATCCTAGCGTTCTTACAAATCCAGGACCATTTTGTTGGTTAACCCTGATTTGTTATCCTAGCGTTCTTACAAATCCAGGACCATTTTGTTGGTTAACCTGCTTTGTTATCCTAGTGTCCTTACAAATCCAGGACCATTTTGTTGGTTAACCTGCTTTGTTATCCTAGTGTCCTTACAAATCCAGGACCATTTTGTTGGTTAACCCTGTTTTGTTATCCTAGTGTCCTTACACATCCAGGACCATTTTGTTGGTTAACCCTGTTTAATTATACTAGTGTTCTTACAAATCCACGACCATTTTGTTGGTCAACTGTTTTCTTGTCCTAGTGTTCTTACAAATCCAGGACCATTTTGTTGGTTAACCCTGTTTTCTTGTCCTAGTGTTCTTACAAATCCAGGACCATTTTGTTGGTTATCCCTGTTTTGTTATCCCAGTGTTCTTATCCCGGTGTTATCCCAGTGCTCTTACAAATCCAGGACCATTTTGTTGGTTGATGCTGTTTTGTTATCCTAGTGTCCTTACACATCCAGGACCATTTTGTTGGTTAACCCTGTTCTACTAGTGTTCTTATAAATCCAGGACCATTTTGCATTGCAGTCTGGGAAGGGTAAAAAACAAACACACACACACACACACACTGGTTGCCTAATCATGTGCCCCTAGTCCAGCAAAACAATGGCCATCCTTAATGGAGAGCAGCCGTTAAGCAGTAGAGATTCCGCCCTGAAACGTCTCTGCTATTCACCTCGTCGTTCCCTCTTATCGCTGGGGATTTGTAAACAGATAGCAGGGTAAAAAAATAATCTCCTGAGCGCTGCAATCAGACAGAGCGAGCCCTGCTGTGAAAAGAAAAAAGAAAATACACGGCGGAGACGAGGGAGCCGCAGCTATCCCAGATACATCACTCCCTGTCAAACGGCTCGAACGCCCAAATGAAGAGGTGGACTGGAGGAGTATGAAATGTCTTTACTACTCCACCATCATCTAACTGTGACAGATTGAAGCTCCTTTCTGTGCACTTTCATCTACTTGCCGTAAGAGTCTCAAAGCACCTGTTACTAAACCTGGTCCTGGGATGCTCTTTTCCTGCATCTATTAGGATTTGCTCTGCTCTACCGCACATAATCAGCTAATTAATGAACCCCCATTCGAAGCTTCAGGGACCAGCACCATATATCTGTGAACAGAAACTCTGTATGAGTGTTGCTTAGTCTGGTCACATTATTATGACCACCAGCTAATGCCCAGTGTAGCAGCCGTTTGCAGCACGCACAGCACACAGAAGGGGTGAGGTCTGGCTCAATAAGGTCCTGGTAGATTGTCACAAGTATCTGGAGTCATGCTGACTGTAGTGCATCACACAGCTACCCGAGGGGGCTGGGGGAGTATCCCTAGAGTGAACACAGTTTTGACAGTGGTCCCACATGCTCAATTGAACTAAAGTCTGGGGAATTTCTGAAACTTTGAAAACTGTTTTAAATGTGTACCTACAATTTCTGCAGTTCCACTTTGCTCATATGAAGACTCTCAGACAAATTTGATTATTTATGGCCAAAAGCAGAAAATATTCGGGGAGGGGTGCCACTGGGATGGGAACCACTGATCTGGGGTGTCCTCTTGATGAGATTATTAAAGCACTTATTGATGATTGGTTGAGGAGAAGGGTGATGAGCCTGTTGACTGCATGTAATGGAATCATAATTAATTATGATGAACAGTCAGAGGAAACTCCCACTCACTAACTACGCATGAGGAGAAGTGAGGAGGAGAACTGCACACTCACACAATCTCCCTGTCAGACTGAGTTCTGTGCTTACAGATGGAGAGAGAAAGAACACAAATAAAGACTTTCAAGGTTAAGAGAGGAAGGAAAGAAAGAAATCAGGTTGAAAAATATAGTGAGACTGAATAGGAAAAGAAACAAGAGAGAACAGAAAAACAACAAAAATTAGGTGATGGAGAAGCAAAATAAAGAAAAAAAGAAAAAGAAAGAATATGAAAGAAAACAAGAAGTACAAAAGAATGAACAAAAGAAAGGAGGAAAGAAGGGAGGAAGAAAATAATGAAAGAAAAAAGAAGAGAATAAAAGAAAGAAAGAAAGAAAGAAAGAAAGAAAGAAAGAAAGAAAGAAAGAAAGAAGGAAAGAAAGAAAGAAGACAGGAAAAACAGAAGAAAAATGAAAGAAAAAAGAAAGAAAAAAGGAACAACAGAATAAAAAAAGGTAGCAAGAAAGAAAGAAAGAAAAAAAGAGAAAGAAAGAAAGAAAGAAAGAAAGAAAGGAGCAACAGAAGAAAAAAGAAAGGTAGAAAGAAAGAAAGAAAGAAAGGAAAGAAAAAAGAAGAGAATAAAAGAAAGAATGAAAGAAAGAAAGAAAAAAGAAAGAAAGAAGCAACAGAAGAAAAAAGAAAGGTAGAAAGAAAGAAAGAAAAAAGGAAAGAAAAAGGAGAGAATAAAAGAAAGAAAGAAAGAAAAACAGAAGAAAAGGAAAGAGAAAGAAAGAAAGAAAGAAAGAAAGAAAGAAAGAAAGAAAGAAAAAAAGGAACAACAGAAGAAAAAAGAAAGGTAGAAAGAAAGAAAAGAAAAGAATTTAAAAAAAGAAAAGAAAGAAAGGAACAACAGAAGAAAAAAGAAAGGTAGAAAGAAAGAAAGAAAGAAAGAAAGAAAGAAGAAAGGAAGAAAGAAAGAAAGAAAGAAAAGGAGAAATGAAAAGCGAGTGAGAAGGAGAGAGAGAGATGTTATTGGAGAGGAATGAGAAAGCTATAAATAAGGGAGATCAGGCACTAAAGCAGGCAGAGACTGGGCAGAGGCGGCTGCAGCCTCAGACTCTAATTCTTAATTGGAGTTTAATTGAAGTCTTATTGAGTCAGAGTCTGAGGCTGCAGTGAAATCAGGGAAAACGGAGAACAACAATTCCATCACAGTCTGTTTCCATTCCACAGACGGCCGCAGCAGATCAGATTCAGGAGCTGTTTAACAGGAACAGGCACACGCGTCGCTCGCTGCCGAGGATAAAGCGTATACGCGCCTGTGTTTCTCACACGATAAGACGGGGAGAAATCGAGGCTTGGTGGGACGCGTTTGGGGGGGGTTATCAGCGTGTGCCGCCTGCCTCCTGAGCGTGAGAGGAAGGAAAAGAAGGAAGATAGTTAGCAGATAGTGCTCAAATCTCAAACGGTCATTACTTTTAAGTGCAGCACTGGGTCGGTTGTGATGTGGTCCATAAAGCTACTCTTCTATTCCGCACACACTTCAAAAACACACAGCTCCTTTTCACATAATGCTGAGATAAGTGTACTAGCTCACCTCGGTTTCCGTCAAGTGCCATTACCTTGCCAGTGATCCTATTTCCCCGTGTGCATGCTTGGTGCTTCAGGACGATAAAGTCACCTGTGTTGATAGCTTTTTTCCCCTGAGTTGATATTACCCGGATGCTTGTGCCGGGGAAAACCCAGCCTCCTCACCATTTCACACATTTTCCTTGATGCGTTCATCGATATTAACACTGAACAGAATATGCCATATTGGAATAGAACTCTAATAGGAAGTTGGTTTGATACTTGAAGTAGGGAAAGAATCATCTGACCATGCTTCACAATAATGGTGCCTCTTGCTCAGTAGTTCTCAAGTTGAGCGTCTCGAGTTGGCATCCCAGAATAATGGTGGCAATTCTGAGAAGAGGTTTGAGAACACATGCCCTACAGTGCCAATGAAAAATGACCTTTCCTGATTTCTTCTAGTTTTGCTATTTTGCTAATTAAAACGCTTCATCCAAATACTTTTACTGAAAACCCATATCACCTGTGTGAAAAAGTAATTGCCCCCCTAAACGTAATATCCAGTTGTAATATCCACCCTTGGCAGTGACAACAGCCTTCAAATGTTGGTGATCACTTGTGGTAGGTCTTTTCTACTGGAAATTCCATCTTCACTCTTCTTTGCAAGAATCGTTTCAACTGGGCTAAACTAGAGGGTTTGATGGCATGAACTGCCATTTAAGGTCTTGCCATATCATCTCAATGGGAATCAACTGAGGATCTTGACTTCCCAGGTTGGTAAGATACACTGATGCTCCAAGTTTTCTCCATTTGTGGATGATGGCCTTCAGAGCCTTAGCAATGGCTTTGTAACCCTTTTCAGATCAGTAGTTTTCAATGACTGGTTTTGGCATCTGTGTTTGAAAGGTGGGGTCATGCTCTGCTTTTCAAGACCTTCTACCTGCTTCACATTGTCAGACTGATCCTCCCAGATCTGAACCAGGGCTTCACTGAGCTCCTGGACAGTCTGAAGTGCAACCTGGTGGCGTCGGCTGGACTGAAACATAATGTCCCAGAGGTGTTCTATTGGATTTAGGTCAGGCGAGCCGGTGGGCCAGTCAATGGTAGCAATTCCTTCATTCTCCAAAAACTGCCTGCATACTCTCGCCACATGAGGCCGGGCATTGTTGTGCACCAGGAGGAACCCAGGACCGACTGCACCAGCGTAGGGTCTGACAACGGGTCCAAGGATTTCATCCTGATACCTAATAGCAGTCAGGGTGCCGATGGCATTATTAAGACAGAGCTTTGTGTTTACTTGTGCTCTTGGTCTGATATTAAAAGTAGCTTGATGATCTATAACATAATAGAGAGAGGCAAATATGACAAAAATACAGTTGATTGGAAACCAGCCAACAGATTTTCAGATCACTTTAGGTGAAATCAGTCTTAGGTACATCTTTCTGCATGCTCATATTCATGTCCTAAGTTCTAAATAATGGGCAGATTTGATCAATTACTTGAAATCAAGAGTTTGATAGAGATCAGTCTTAGTGCCCAGATCCAATTGAAAAGCCATGTAGACTCTGACAGCATCCATGGGCGTGGGATATTACCTCATACTACCATTTGAATCGATGCAATCATCATTTAAAAACAAAATTTTGTGTCAAAATAAGGAAAAAAAGAAAAAGAAAGAATAGGAAAGAAAACAAGAAGTACAAAAGAATGAACAAAAGAAAGGAGGAAAGAAGGGAGGAAGAAAATAATAAAAGAAAAAAAGAAAGAAAGAAAGAAAGAAAAAGAACGAAAGAAAGAAAGAAAGGAAAAACAGAAGAAAAAAGAAAGAAAAAGATAGAAAAAAGAAAAGGTGAAAGAAAGAAAGAAAGAAAGAAAGAAAGAAAGAAAGAAAGAAAGAAAGGAACAACAGAAGAAAAAAGGTAGAAAGAAAGAAAGAAAGAAAGAAAGAAAGAAAGAAAGAAAGAAAGGAAGAAAGAAAAAAGAAAGAAAGAAAGAAAGAAGAAAGAAAGAAAAAAGAAAGAAAGAAAGAAAGAAGAAAGAAAGAAAAAAGAATGAAAGAGAATAAAAGAAAGAAAGAAAGAAAGGAAAAACAGAAGAAAAAAGAAAGAAAGAAAGAAAGAAAGGAAAAAAAGGAAAGAAAAAAGAGAATAAAAGAAAGAAAGAAAGAAAAAAAAGGAAAGAAAAAAGAGAATAAAAGAAAGAAAGAAAGAAAGAAAGAAAGAAAGAAAGAAAGAAAGAAAGTAACTACCATTTTAATCGATGCAATCATCATTTAAAAACAAAATTTTGTGTCCATTTGTGTTCTTTGTCCAACATTAGGCTTAGTCTAACTTTCTGAAACATTTAAGAGAGCCAAATTTGCAGAAAGTGAACTAATTGGGAATTGGCCAATGCATTTCCAGAGCACTATAGTTAAAAATCAATCTCAGGTACAGCTTTCCAAATGTGCTAGGCATCTAGTGTCCAGATGCAATGGAAAAGCAATGCAGAGCCTGACAGCATCCACGGGCATGGGACATTAACCTTTACTGTCGTTTGTCAAATCAGATGCAAAACAAGTTTAAACGCGGGCAAACTGTGTTAGTCATATTCGCCCTTCTGCCATGGAGCATAATTGCCAAGCAGGAAGCGATGTTTGGAAGGAAACGTGCACCGGCATGGGCGTGTGATCTCGCCAGCCTAAGCTCCCTCTTTCATCCCCCCATTCAAATGCGTCCCAGACGGCACAGTAAAGGCCTCCTTACGTCAGTGAGCCGATCCCTCGCTCCTGCAGGTTTGGGCCGAATGAGATTTTTAGCAAGTCACAGAAAGTTGGCCTTAAAATGCGACAAATGAGGACAAATGGAAGCAGAAACATCGGCCTGGATGAAATAGGTCACTGGAGTGAGCCGAGAGGTAAGGATCATTGGGCTCTGGACATGAAGGTCAGGGCGGCTACATATTTTAAGGGTGCTATGTAATTAACGTTAGGCTTAGACTATCTCGCTTACTCAGTCCTTCCAGAGATTCCTGAAGAAAAGACTGTCCTTACTTGCTCTTGCGCTCTAACTCTCTCTCTCTTTCACTCTCTCATTCTCTCTCTCTCTTCCTTAATGGCCCCCTGGCATCCGCATTAGGCATCGGCACCAAAACTAATACATTTAGCAGAGACATGTTACCACTTTACACTCATCCCTTCTTCCTACCCCGGGCTGTTCAAGCTAGCCCAATCTGCTTAACTTATTAAGCCACCCATAAAGCACACGGTTGGCCGTAACCACACCACCAAATCCCAGAAACAGGAAAAAGAAATAAAAAAAGAAATGAATCTAAAAGAGTCCTCTGGTGCCTTTTACATAAAGCAATTAAGTGGGTATGATCTCTTGCCATGCTCTGATGCTCCACTCCCATCCTGCGCCGGGGAGGAGGATTCCATCGGAATGGAGGGCATGCCATCTGGACACGCAGGCCTAACAAGTGATGCAGCCAGAGGGAGCGTTTTTGATCAGCGCCTTCAACTCATCATTGTTATTGTTCTGTCAGTCCGGTTACACTTCTGTTGACAGCCACCATGACCTTTTGCCGGGCCTTTCCACGGCTTCCAAATGACAGCAAAGGTCAAAGCCTCCATTGATTTGTGCCTCCTTGTTTTTGTTGCACCAGTCGGCCTAATGTTCTTTGGAGCTGCCACTCCAATGTAGATGTACACGAATTCTACTCACTTGCTTGGCTGTGTGTGAAGGCAGCATCCCAAGACAGCTCAATCCAGGTCCAATTCTGTTACATTAGCTAACTGACACTGAGCTAGCATTGCTGTGTCGAGTGCTGGGGGAAGAAGAAAGACCGATCCTATGTATCCAGAGTGAGTGAGGCCAGTTATGCTCTCTGGGGCCAACCCGTAGACGGTTCCACCTTCAGTGTCACTACTGATTTGATACTTACTCCCTAAGCTGTTAGCCCCCATAGCTCGGAAGAAGTAAATAGCACTGCTACACCACCAAAAGAACAGTAAGATGCATTATGGGAAAGTTGCTCCATTAACTGAAAGCAGCAACCTTGTTCCTCAGCCCAAAATAAAATTCAAAACACAAAGAGGGCACCACAATAAAGTAGGCCGTGGTCCAAATTTGCTCCCGGCACTCAAAGGGATCCGGTAGCACTGTAGCCTGGATGTGGATCTGGTGCTGGTAGCAGAGCCTGGTTCCTATATCCAGTTCCTCTCTAGCTGACTGGCCAATGCCAGAGTTTGGCCAGCACACACACATGCACACAAGCCAGCTTCACACCCTCTTTTCATATTCATAAACGTGCAATGCGAGGGGATTAAGTGCTATGTCAAAAGGATAATGACGGTCTTCCGTAAAGCCTTGAAGCTCCTCTCTACCACAGATGCTCTCAGGACGAGGATCCAGGGAAAGGACACCCCTAAACAAATTTGTCTGTACCACCCCCCCCCCACCCAACTTAATCCCACTTAAGTTCAATGCTCTCAGGCTCCTTGCGTTTAAAAGGGTTCTTGAAGCGCACAGGCGCCGGATTCCATTACTGTCCGCAGTCATAAGCATAGTGGGATGAAAGCAACGGAAGCGCAATTGTTTTTTTTTTCCCCTACGCTCTTTTGTTCAGCAAGGACGCCATGCTTCTCCAACTTTGCTTTTTCCTTTTGAAACAAGCTCTCCGGTCCAACTCTTGTTTCAAAGCAGCCCCCTGAGAACTATTAACCCCATACTGAATTGGAATGACTATGCATAATAAAGAATGATGATAAATAACAGGCAGATATTATGAATCAAGGAGAGGACCAATAGGACCAATAGTACTTTTCTGATCCAAAGACGTATCTAGCCGGCGGTATTTAAACATGGCACAGAGCCAAATTTTTCTTTTGTGCCCAAGTCTCTTCGATGTGTCATTCAACATACATACTCATCGTCCCATAACTCGTTCCACAAATAGCTGCACACAGCAGGAATCAACCAACAGGTATGAAACTTGGTGGGTAGGTTTGAAGCACCATTGGCAGACATCTGCATGATGCAGATCTACATGCACACAGACGATTGCCATTAACACCACTTTAACTTTAACTTTTTTATCGCCAAAGACTTCAACAATGTATTGCCAGACTGTCATGGAGTGACTCAGAATAAGAGCGGGTCATCTTCAGTGACGAGTCCTGCTTTGTCTTGGTGGGAATCCAGAATCAAACTGTATCTGTATCATCTGTATCACACGTCACATGTCTAGAAGGCCTCTAGAAGACCTCTACCGCACACCCTAAAGGAACTGTGGGAGAATATCCAAGCTGCATGGGATGGATTATCACAGGACACCATTAGGAACCTCTACAACTCCATCCTGAGATGCTTGGCATGTTGTGTTGGCAAACAAGGCCAGCTGACACCATACAGAGAGACTCCTGTATGTGTAGCTCAATAAATATTGATCATATCAGCCTAAATCTATCATCATTTATTGTTCCTGTAACCTTTATCTTCCTTCCCAACAGCACCGCAATTCCACACTGGGTGTAACTCTTCTTTTAACGATGTATATAAAAATTCAAACTATAACATAACTATTATGTGTCACCCATAGGAGAAACCTAAGGCCATGAATAATGAATGCATTCTGAATTTGAGATTAAATTAGATAAACATTTTCAAAAGTAAACTAGGACACTTGTACTGTGAAAAGCACTTGAGCCCCATGAATACTTAAAGTCCAAGTTACTTTCATGCCTTGCCTGCTGCTGCTGCTGCTGAAAAAAAGGAAAAAGAAATCCAATATTTTCACGCGGTCCCTTAAAACAGGTGTCAGAAGCAAATAGCGTTCCATCACTGAGCTAGTATGTGGACCTATGGCCCAGTTAAAAGCAATTACCATCACTGTTTGCACCATTGTAGCAGACCCTGATAGTCCAAAGTTCATGCTCACAGATTTTAAGCAAAGGAAGTCCCTAAAGAAATAGTTGTTCCGCACCTCTTTTACAGCTGGACGGTAATTGGTATTACCAATGGCTTACGCTGCTCAGTTAAAAGCTATCTAATACCCTCTAGGTGTTGCTCAAGGTAACATGTTGTAGCCTTTTCGAAAGCCCATTAGGCTGCCTGTTGAAGTCACTCCAGAATGGCAGTTTGGATAGCACCGATATTAAAAGAGGAGATAGGAGAATAGAAGATTGACCGAAAGGCTTCGTCAATGAATTAGACATTGCTTTAGAAAAATTAATCAAGTAACAGACTGTCAGTGGTGAGGGTATCCCACTAAGTGGGGGATGGAAACCGAGAATCCCTCCAGCGTCCCTTAGCTATAGAAAGCTCTATAGAGCCCTGGCCTCATCCACTCGACAAGCCATCAAACTGCCTCCGGGGCTCAAGGGACTCCCAGGCTGTGTTACCAGAGTGCAAAGAGACTCACCTCGAGTGAGTGCTCAGCAAGTCAGACAATCCCAGTCTTGGCTCGGGAAGGTGAATCCACCAATGTCCAGGCAAGAACACAGGAAAGTTACGTATGTATAAGACAAAGAGGACAACATCGGAGACAACAGGAGAGTCGGAGTTCCAAACGTGTCAAACAAGAAGGCCAGAGGAGGGTCATTCTGTGTTTTCTGAAATCAGAAATGATTCGGTAGACCCGGCTGAACCCTGCCTCAGTGTGTCGTTAGGAGGAAATTGCTTCTTTTCCATTTTCTCAGGTTTTAGAGGTCTTCACTGTACCCTTCCCAGCACCAATCCCAGGGTGCGTCTTTGTGTGTGTGTGTGTATTGGCAGGAGAAGCAGTTGGAACTGGTCATTGACCTTACATGCGGTTAGACCAACCATCCTAAGGTGCAACCCTGGGTAATGACAAAGGGGATGGGGGGTGGGAGAGTAGGGCTACCTGTAGCAGATTGGATTCATCAGGCCACTGTCTTACAGGATTTTTCTCCCCAAGAGCTCTCATTCTATCTGGCCCTGCGGTGGACCAATGCCCTTCACTCTGGTACAGGTCGAGAAAGGAAAACAAAAGAGGTTTCTTTCTCATTGGGGATTACTATAGAGAGCTGGCTTGTGACATGTGGCCTGATGCTTGCCATGTCTATATCAATATTACGACAACAGATCCAGGGCTAGAGTTATATCAGCATATATCATCAAAAGAATAATTGCCCCCACAAGGAATCAACCAACAGGAATGAAATTTGGTGGGTAAGTTTGACATTATGAGACATGCAAATGATTCAAGTCTTATCACTGTTACATGTATGAGCACTGGACTGGGGTTGCCAGGTAGTGCTCTTTTTGCTTTATATATGTCTGTGTATTAATCTCTAGGTACCAGCACTGGCCCCCTGTTCGGGCAGTGTCTGAGCTCATTGGGAGTTTTAGGCTCTACACTTCCTACACTAGCTGGAATATTATCCAACGGAACACTAAGCACGCTTGTAAGTCGCTCTGGATAAGAGCTTCTGCTAAATGCCTTAAATGTAAATGTTCAGAAGGCCTGGTGGCACTCCAGCTCCATCCCTACTGCAAAGGAACTGTGTGAGGATATTCAAGATGCATGGGATGGATTATCACAGGACACCATTAGGAAGCTCTACCACACGTTAGCAAAGGTGGTGGACTGACGGCATGCTGAGCAACCCTATTGTATGTGTTGCTAAATACATATTGGCCATATCGAACCTGGTAACCTTGACCTGTACGGGAAAAGCTGTGCAGCACACCCACCCCCAGCAACTCAGGAGAATAAGCAGCTAACACTGATGCAGTCTTTCACAAGCTCTCCTCCATAGTTGCCAAGTCTGATGTCACCTCGTCCCCTCTCCTACAAGCACCATTGAGAGATTTGGGAAAACTGTGCAAGGTAATGAGATAAAGGATGTTCAGAGGGGTCAGAAAGTATATGGGGCAGGAGGTGGACTTTGGCTGAGTGGCTCTGGAGTTGACGTTGGGTGGGGTTGTTCTTCGATAATGGGTTGGGGTTGTTGTGTGGATACGTAGATTACAACAACCCTAAGCCGAGTGCTGCAGATTGAGGGGATTAGGGGATTGGCATTGGGTGTGGGAGATTGAGGGCAGATGGTGGTGATTTGGGCGTGATTATCCTGCTACGCCGTCACTGATCTCCTATCATCCCGTTTCATTTTCCTGGGAAGGCTGGCTCATCTTAGACACTGAATACCGCCCCCGCCCCCTCCTCCACCCCCTACTTCCTCCCCAACTTTCCTTTAATGGGAAGCATTTAAGATGTGTTTCTCTTCTCCAAGTACACGCCCTCTTTCTCAGAAACATTATCTGCACTCTCACTCTATTAAGCTTCCAAAACCAATCTCTTATTTTTAACCCTCTTTTTTAACTTATCATTCCTGTTCTCAGGTGTCTCCCAAAACAAAAGAGACTCGGGTAAATAGGCTGGACAGCTTGATGTTTTCATGTGTTGTGCACTCAGGCCTTAAACCAATTAGTAGTTCAGGTCATGACCATCCCAAGAAGTCAGTGAATCAGATCCACTTAAGGTGACGACAACAGGATGCCTACAAGTAACAACCATTAGCATGTATGGAAGAGATTAATACACTGAGGTCATATTAAGGCTTTTTGCTTCCCATTCAACTAATCCAAGACTGGATTAAACACTTCGCTCCTACATGCTCTAGGCTGATAATCCAAAGATATTATTCTCACAATTAAAGCTATCCCTAAAATATTCCGACTGGGAACCAATAATCACCATTTCAAAAAACATCCAAGCTGTCCACTGTATTGTTCTCAAACCCTTGAGTGTGGTTTTAAACCGTACCACACAAACAGAGGAGGGCATTAGCTCAGACTTATCTACCCCTCTCGGTAGTGATACCGCACCCCGAAACCAGGTCACGGATGGGTCGTGCAATCTCTCCCACCGGAGCCCATTAAAACACAGTTAATCTGCACTGTGTCTGGGCTTCTTGAGGGGTACTCTCTAATCTAAGTGCACCATTTAAAAGCTATGCGTAGGGTGGCCACACACACACATAAGTATGTGCATACGTACGTACATGCAGACCGACAGACAGACTTTAATCCGCTGCCCAGTGAGGATCGCTTGCGCAATTCAAATTTAAGCAACACAACAGATGGCTAATGGCCATGTGCTGGCTGGTACATACAGTCAACAGTGCCTTGAAAGCCATCAGTCTGCATAAAGCCATGCACAGATCTTGCCGTAGACATGGCTTGTCTAGGGTGAACGCAAGTCAGCTGCAATAATCAAAGACCGCTCGGTACGTCTGATGACAGCTGTTTGGAGAGATGCGCGTGTCACGCATTCTGTGATGTTAACAATCAAAATAAATTTTGTTCTATTTGTGACAAACAAAAATCCTAACCCTCCGAGTGGGGCTGTTTACAAACAGGCGGCGTAGTCACGCTGTTTGAAAAAAAAAATATGACAAGTGGAAACGCAAATGGATTTTTTCCACTTCCTGACAAATAATGACAGTCCAGAAAACAAAAAAAAAAAAACGGAGGAAACAAAAAACCCACTGAGTGTACTCAATCCTCGCCCATCTGTGCATTTTACCAGTGTACTCTCATCTGATCTAGAAACAGTAGACCAGGATGAGGCAGACTGATATGAGTTTGATTGATGTGTACACTATCAGCATGACAAGATGCCAGGAATCCTCAACGATGTTGAGTGTTGGGGGTTGGCAGCTGTGTTTGTAAGCGATTGCCAGTTTGTGACGAAGTAAGGTCAGGACCGAAGACCGGCACAGAAGAGGATTTTTGGGAGGTGGGCGATAAATCCCAGATGACTTAACACCACTATCATTGATACATCCTGAATGGATGCATCAATGAAGCTGCACTACCATTCCAAACCAGCTATTATCATCTCCCCAATCTAATGTAGCCTCCATTAGGATTGATCACTGCCAGCCTACACCCTTTAAAACAGGGGTTCTTGGAAGGTTCTTTGCTAAAGGTTATATGCTTGAGTCATATGCTATGTATCCACAACCATGGCGGTTAAGGAATGGTTAAATGTAGAACACGGAGAACCTTTTAAAACTTTCTCTATGGAGAACCAGAAAAAGGAATCCATTGCCAACCTACACCCTTAAAAATGGGTTCTTGGATGGTTCTTTAGTAAAGGTCCTATGCTTTAGTAATGGCTATATATCCACAAACAACCATAGAAGTTCTCCAATGTAGAACATATTTTAAAACCAGTTTTAAAACTGGTTCTATGAGAAAGAGATCCACTGCAAACCTACATCCCTAAAAAGGGTTCTTGGAGGGTTCTTTAGTAAAGGTTATATGTTGTAGTCATGGCTATATACACATACTGTAGCCATGGTGGTTACTAGATGGTTAAATGTAGAACCTGAAGAACCCTTTAAAACTGGCTCTATGTAGCACCAGAAAAGGGATCCACTGCAAACCTACACCCCTAAAAAGGGGTTCTTGGAGGGTTCTTCAGTAAAAGAAAATATGCTTTAGCAACAGCTATGTATCCACATCCATGGAAGTTCTGGCAAGGTTAAACACAGAACATTCAAGAACCTTTTAAAACTGTTTCTAAGTAACACCAAAAAGCCTTGGCAGCCTACACCCTTAAAATCAGGGTTCTTGGAGGGTTCTTTAGTAAAGGTTATATGTTGCAGTTATGGCTATATACACATAGCCATGGCAGTTACTGGATGGTTAAATGTGGAACCTGTAAAACTGGCTCTATGTAGCACCACAAAAGGGGTCCTACTCGGGAACCTACACCCTTAAATTGGGGTTTTTTGAAGAGCTTCTTAGTAAAGGTTATGTGCTTTAGTCATGGCTATATATACCCACCACCATCACAGTTCTGGCAAGGTCAAATGTAGAACATGAAGAACCTTTTGAAACTAGCACCAGAAAAGGGATCCACTGCCAGCCTACACCCTTAAAATGTGGGTTCTTGGTTGATTCCTTAGTTAAAGTTATATGCTTTAGTAATGGCTGTATATACACATAAGTATATAGTTCTGGCATGGTTAAATATAGACCTTTGAGAACCTTATGAGGCTCTCACGACAGGTTCTATGCAGCACCAGTAAAGGGCTCAATTGCTAACCTGCACCCTTAAAATTATGTTGCTTGGAAGGTTCTTTACTAGGGCTCTAGTACAGGTTATATGCTGTAGTCATGGCTATTTGTACACAGTTTTAAGTGGTTCTGGGTATAGTTGCAAATCAAAGAACCTTTTTAAGTCCCACATTATCTAGAACTCTAGAGTGTCCACAAGGTGACAACTGGCAAACTTGTAAATAAATAGTGCTACCAAACTAGGCCATGAAAGCCAATAAAGACCAATACAAACTCTAGAAACTAGAAAAAGTCTGCTCCACCAATCTGTCATGGGATCTACAGAGATAGTTTACTCCCATGCCAATTTCAAAACACCCAGGAAAACCATCTGTGCCAGGTTTCATTTCCTCATCATGAGTCCTCATACGCTTGAGAACATTACATTTCCAGATTAATATATATGTTTTATTCCATCATCTGCTGTCAACCTCCTACACACAAGCATTACCATTAGCATCATGTGGTGCCCTTGGAGTGATCAATATAGACGCCCCCAACTGGCGAAAGCTTTCAGAGTTTCTATTTTGAACACTTATCACCAGGCTTAACAACAGACTGCAGGGCCAGAACTACATTTGAAGGTCAGGGTGCATTACTGTGTATCATCTGACAGAGCTAATAGAAATAAATTTACTGGATATTTGAAAGGGACCACCATTAAATACGATTCAAAGTGTCGCCTGAGGCTACATGTAGACAGCACATTACTCAAGGATCATCTTCACTTAAGATTACTACAGTTGTTCAGACTTCAAAGAGATGAATAGAGAACTCAATGTATATTTCAACATACATAAACCAAACCATATGAGCTCAGTGGGTGGTCTAGCATGCAGATGTCTATAAAATGAACAAACGCAGCTGTCCGGCTTGATTAAACACTAATTTTTGATTGGTGGTGTTATTATTACCTTAACTGGCTAATGCTTCAGCCTATGGGAAACTAAGGCTACATTGGTTTCCACTCCAGGCACCAATTACCCAGACCAACTCTGGTTAAAAACTTCCAAAATGCAAATGATGACCAAACCAATATTATTTGCAACTCAGGACACCGTTGTTATGACCCCCAGTCATGGTGGCCTTTCTTTGTCTGCCTATGGCCATTTTGTCTACTTTCTCTTTTTGTTCCTACTGTGTGCAGGTACTCGATTGACCACTTGGGTCATCAAGCTACCATCCTGGAAAACCTTCAGAACAACAGTCCAGACCAGCCTAGCACTTTTCAAATCTAGCGAAAGCCTTTTCTCCTGTTTTTAATATGGGGTATATACGATCCAACAGGAATGAACCTGGTGGGTAGATTTGACTTGGTGAGACATGCAAATGATTCCAGTTTCAAGCTTGGCTGCACATGTGACGTTAGCCAAAACAGGCCTTATCCCTGTACCTGACTGACCCAACAGTCATGAGTGCATTCAGCGATCAGTGGTGCCTTCATTGAGTCATCCTGTTAGTGCCAGCACCATTGACTGCATGACGCAGGACTACATTCACACTGTTACGACGACGGCGCCTAACACCACGTCAAAGTCACCAGAGACTGTAATGGTGTCACTGGAGTGTCATGGAGTGGCTCGGAACGGCAGCAGGTCATCTTCAGTGAGGAGTCCCACTTCTGTCTTGGTGAAAATGACCAAGAAATTGATGTGTGGAGCCACCATGATCATCACCCCCCGTGGACACATGACACACAAGGCCTGGTGTCACTCCACCTCCACCTCTTAGTGCAAAAGCTGCAGTAACTTGCATGGGAATATTCATATTCTCCATGATAACTTGACCCTATATGGGATCATAACAGTCACATTGAAACAGCTTTCTGACACATTTCTGCACATTGGCATGCTGCTCAGGTAACTGTTTATGTATATGACCTCTATGACCTTCTGTTCTATGCAGGGAACCAAATGCATGAAAATCTCTTAATAAGAGAAAGCAAATAACTCAAATTATATATATACACAAGTCACCTCCTAGTGTCACAAGAACCCTAACCAAATGCTTATACCAGTCATAGCTGAAAATGACCCCAGGTATAACCTTCATATATGTGACCCAACGTTTACCAGAACACTTCAATGACCTAAAAGGAGTTCACACTGTAGTCCAAGGAGTCACCGAATAGTAAGCCTTAATATGTAATAAGCCTGGAATTTTAAAGGGGCTCTACACACTGACCACATGGTGCTACGGCATTGGTTTGGGCTTCACTTGGAAGAGTCAATGAAGCCCAAATCTGTCCTCTCCCCACTGAATAGAGATGACTGTTGGCACCCCACAGACCGGCACCCAAAGAAATACACAAACGCGCTTGGATGGTCCAAGCTTTGCCACTTTGCGGACCTCCTATCTCACCACAGTGGAAGTGCCATTGGCAGGGTTGCTCAGAGCCCAGGCTGGCTCGGGCTCGGCCCCTGACCCCAGCCAGGGCTGTGGGTTTGACATATGCTGTGGCTGACAAGCCAGTGCCAGGCCTGTTTCTCTCTGCAACACTTCAGTGGATGGGCAAGGGTAGCACATGGGCACTTGTCAAAAGAGGCCTCTTGAAAAAACGAGACGTGTGGTGGTCCCCGGCTCTCCTCGACGACACATGCACTATCTGACAGGGCTCTGTACACAAAGGGGTACCGGCATAGCACAGCAGAGCAGGGCTCTGGATCTACTTACGATCAAATAGTTGGTCAGTTTTTCTTCCCTACATTTGGCCTTACTGGATGCATGCTTCTACGGTTTTGTCCAAGTTCAAAAACTGCAAAGAGGCCATATGCGGTTTGGTAATCACTGTCCTCGGTGGAACTGAAGTGAGGAAAAACATTCCTTATTGATTTTTTACTCCTGTGTCTCTTCCAGCCCGGTTTTCTGAGTAGTAGTCTGTCTAGTCCAAGTGCAGTAAACAGCATGTCAAACCTTGGACAAAGTTGTTCTATGGTATTTAATACGGCTGCCTGTTTTGTAAAGCTGAGTTGCCTTGAAAAAGAGACTTGCACACACACACAAAAAATACAGCTGCCAAAAAGCCAAACGTGAAACGATTTCCTGAGTACTATTAAACGGGCATTGGACATGTGTGCATGCATCCTTTGATAGAGATTCAACCATAACGGCCGCTTGTTAGACCCATTAAAATTCTTGTAAAGACCAAAGACCGGTCTGTTCCCAACTAAACGAAGCCTAGCACGCTAACGTCAAAAGCCAGATCATACATTTGCTGTCAAAGTCATGCTAGCGTGGCTGGTTTGAAAGCCTCTCTTTGTGCCTCTGCCGAACGGCTCCTATCAAAGCTCTATTGTTCTGCAGAAAGCCTCTACGGTTAAGAGCGATGAGAGCTAAGCAAGTCCACTAGCCTACCTGAAGCGATTCACAAATCTTCGGCTGGCTGCCGTTTTGAATGGCAGCGCTTGATAGAGAAGGCTATCAGCCTAAGCTCGAGGGCACGGCACCTCGGTCGCAAGTCCAGTTTCCAGCTAAACCGCTTAATTCAGCTTGCTCACCTCTCCGGGAAAATGTCAAGGCGTTTAGCTATTATTACTGCTTAGTGCCCAACGCCGAGATTGGCTTATTGACACGTCTATTTGAAGGGGACGGGGCCATCGTGGACAAGAATGCACGAGCTGGCCTGCATCCCTCTTTCTCTGCATGATCCGGTTTCTGTGTTCATCCAAGCACTCCCCGAGACATGTTCAACAGCTCGCTCTTTGTCCGAGGCACAAGTCATCAGGTTTCACAGCCTGCCAAAACCGCAAGCCGAACTCGCAATCAAGAAAATCACCAGGGTAGCAGAGCAAACACCGGCTCATCTCCTACAGCAAGAGGGCAGCAGTTCATCGTCTGGCCCAAACATTCCGGAATCTTTGGAGTCTTACTTGCCGGATAATACTGCTTGTTGATGAAATAGCTAAGCGCTGAGGACAGAAGCGCAGCGCTAACAAAGAGGCGTTTTGTAATCCTAGCACATCAAGAAGGCCTCTGCAAATTCGGTCCCTGTAAAAGGCCCTTGGCTGCATTTTGTTTTCAGTTCCAGCCTTAACCCGAGCTGACCGGACATGCACTTATGGCCTCTGGAGAACCGCAGAACCATTAGCTATCTTCTCCCTCACTGTGACAGAGATGTGCGGAGGAGCCTCCCTGTCAGGAAGCGTTTTCTGAACTTTGAAAAGGGCTAGGACCCTGTAGCCAGCAGGCAAAGGTGGGGAGGTGCTGGCATGTGGCAGCAACCCCTCCTTGAGACCCAAGGCGCCTCCAGGGTCGGGTGGAAGTTCACATCTGTCGTGTCGCCACTACATCAGTAGTGATGTTGTCCTGGTAATATTTTTTTATTATTATTTGTTTATTTATATATTTGTGTTTTTTTTCTACTGGGCTTCTATGGTTGGCTTTCCATGTGCTGGCACGCGCACTCGGTGGCGTCACACTGATTTGATTTCCCAACTCTCCCTCTACTCTCCATGTGACTTAATCAGTATGACAGCATCTCGGAGCCCTAGGAAATACTCTCTCTTTCTCTCTCTGCTGCACTCCCTCGCTCCGCGAGTTTACGCTAGCTGTGACAAACTCACTGTGGCACCTTTCACGGTGCCATGTTTCCGCAACGGCCCCATCGCACATGCGCTGGCACTCACACATGGACACACACACACACACGGATACACACCCTTTTCCCTCTGCTTCCGTCTTTCATTTCCTATCTTCCGACACTCCCCTTCATCTTTTGTTTAATTGAACATTACATTTATGCGGGAACAAAAAAAAAAACGCTCACTTTGTTGCTGTTCTAAGAGCATTGAAACAGGAAATACAAACTTAGCCCTCAAGAACACTCCCATGCTGCTGTCACCGGACCCCAAATGGATCCTTCAGCGCCACAAGTCATCATGGTGAACACAGAGGGAAGCTTGTTGCAAGCTCTTCCCACGTGACTGCATCGGTCTGGGTGAAAAAGGCAAGAGCTGAACTTAGGCTGGCACTCTTTCTTAGAGTCAATAAATAAGGCCCTGAATGCTAATCAACCCAAGTCCCCAGCACCGCCAACCACTGATCTAAACAAACCCAAAAAGACTTCAAAGCTGAGGCTATTTACCCAAGACACAGTCTCCCAAACGCTCTCCTGAGCCTCTTAATGAAAACAGCTCCACTCGCAGGCCACGCAGCTGCATCGGAAAACACGTGGAAAGGTTATTAGAAACCGAATTAGACTGACGCGTGCAGGGACCCCCCCGGCGGCCATTCCGCCTCAGCGAGCGATTCTTCCTGTCTAATTGTCCTGCGTTCGCAGCTAAGCCGTTTGACCTCACGGTGCTCTGGCAGCGATAGCCGGCTCTGGCCGGTGTATCTTTATTCCATATGGCCCACAGCGCCTTTCCCACTCAATTAGACACAATCGTCCTCACACCTGCCAGTAGCCGCAGTTAGCGAGAGCCAGAGATGCTAACTCTAGGCTTGTTTGCTCAGTCTCACCCCGCTTCCTCTCTTCGGAGCTTCGGTGCTTATGCATCTGGCTCCCCCAATCCCCCCCAATCCCTCCCCCTGAAACCTATTCCGACCTTAAGGGCTTAAAAGTTTGGGTGTTGAGGGGTGGGCTTCACACTGATTGCACCTGACAACCGCCTTCGCTGCCTCTACACCACAACTTTCCACCCCCAGCTTCTTCCACATGCCTAGGCATTTTAATGACATATGCTTGCAGGCTTTCTGCAACCAGGGATGCACTAGCGGAGATGCCTTCCTTGGAGGGACTAAGGGCCGAGGTGGCATTAGGGCTGCAATGGTTATGTTGGCTATGGAAACAGGCTGACGTAGACCTTTACTGTCAATTGTTTATTAAAAGAATGATGTTCAAATGATAAATGAGGTAATATTGACTCACTGGAATACACAACAGGAAGTCTTTTGGAGCGATGAAGGAATCTTTGGTCACATGGATAGAATGCTATAGTGGCAAAAAAGACTCAAGGTGAAGTAGAAATGCAACAAGTGGGATAATAATCAGTTCTACGGCAGATAATAATCAGCCGACAAGTCAAATGATCTAATGTCTAGTTGATATTCATCATATATTAGTAATTTTAAATATGTTATAAGCTTATTATAAGCTATTTAACTAGTTTCTAGCCATTCTCTTCTTGTTCTAATTGATTTTCGTATGCCAAATTATCTTTTTTTGCCAGCAGACTATGTGTCTAATTGTCTAGAAATAAGTTAATTGATCTTATAATAAGCTTCAAATGAGAAACGTAAAATGAGAGATGTAATATCATCTGACCATAACCAACTATATTTGCATCAGAGGTGATGGCATGGCAAAATACAGCCAAGCTAGGCAGCAGAGTGCAAAAGTCAGAGACCTCTCTTTCAGGTTTCACAGATGCGACTTCATCTTTAAAGTGCTTAGAAGTTGGTTTCTCTCAGAATCTGGCTTTATCTGATCTAGTTAGACGCATCTCCTTTCGCTAGTTTAGAAGACAAGACAGCTAAAGTGCGTTTGAGTCTCCTTGGATAAGAACGTAATGTGCCACCTTCAGGAACCTGTTGCACTGCAAAAAGAATTCTACCTTGGAAAGTGATATGGCCTTGATTCTTGTTGATATATCTAATGAATGTCATAATCTCATAATTTCTTTCATTTCTAGATATTTCCAGGTTATTAACTTATTTGTAGTAATTCTATAGGCTGAATTATTTTACTATGCAAGCAGATTGTTTTGCTTATATATATATATATATATATATATATATACACATAACAACAACAACAACAGATGGATATTAGGTGGACACCCTAAAAGAAGCTGTTTCCTATTGGTACTACACGGCTAATATGTCAGGCCGCCCCAGGAGGGGCACTCCTGGGACACTTCTCATGCCGGCCACCAGAGGTCCAACTCACCGGAGTTCTGAGGTTTTCACGCCGGCTCCCTCTCACCTAGCCCCTCCCGCACCTGTCCCCTCACCTGCTGCTCATCCCTAATAATTATCCTCCCCTTTAAGTTGGCCTTCCCATCCCTAGGTGTTTGTGGAGCATTAACCACCATACTGGCTTCTGTGAGCGCTTCAGTGTCCCTGAAAATCCCCTGGTTAACTTCTGTTTGTTGTTGTTTCAGACTACTCCCTCAGTTCCGGGTCCTTGACTTCTCTGGCTCTTAGTTCGGTGTTTTGGAGATCTTCTGAGTGTTTTTCTATTTTGAGACTTTTGCTTTGGACAACTTCTGGGCGTTACTGTCTTTGGACTCTTTCTGTTTGTATATTTGCTGCTGCATATAGTTGGTCAAATAAAGCCTACCATGGATCCGACACCTGAGTCTGGCCTGCCAACATTACATAATGAGAAAGAGAGATGAACAAGAGCTTCACAGAGACATTTGGTTGATGATGAGCCATACTCTCATGTTGTAGCTGCCAAAGAAAAACTTGTATACCCAAAATGTCACCTTTCACGAGAGGCCAAAAGCCTAAATGAACTTGAATGTAAGTCAATGGAACCAGACTTTCCAAGCACCTTTAGGCAACGTCTGTTAGTCCGTTTATCATGAAACTTCCACACAGTGTAAACAGCAGCGGCTGGGAGGCAAGAAAATAAACATCCACATAAACAATGACAACAGGAAAGTTTTCTGCTGTACGTTTTCAGTAGTTGATTAACCCTAAAGCCATTAATAGGTTAACCAATCAAAGAAGCACTCATTAGCAGCAGTCCTAGGTGGCCTAAGGAGTTCCAAGAACAGTTTTTTTTTTTTCGCTCCCTTCACCATGTTCATTATAAGTAATGACAGGAATCAAAAACACATTTCTCTCTGTCTCTCAAAGTGGGTAATTTGCCTTTGCGACAGCTCCACCACCCACCATCTTTTCATCCACCTCAGCCCTTCTCCCTCGTCCTCTCATTTGATCTCCGCTTCCCTAATCATTTTCATTTGATTTCCACCAGGGTGTTTGTTCACAGTGGTCTGTCGCTCTAATTTATTAGGGACCGTTGCTCTGCTTTGGCACAGATAAATAACTCTCGCTCTCGCGCGCACACACATCTGCGGAAATCACGTTCCTCTACATGGATAGCTGTCCTACATAATTTGGGGAGTAGGGGAGCGGTGAGTAGCGATGAGGGAGGTCCCGGTGGCCCTGCTCAGGGCCGCTGTGTGTGATGGCGCCGGCCCACGCCGCTGACGTGCAGCGCTTGGCTCACCTCGAGGGGCTAAAATCCACTCAGGTTGAAATCTGGTTCAAGCCTCGGTTGGGCCCAGCGCTGCTCCAGTGCCATCATTAATTCAGCGATAACAATTCCGCAAGCCACGGCTCCCCCTCTCTGTACTTCTCTTTCCTTCAGCTTCTCCCTCTTGCTCTCTCGCTCTGTCCCTCGCTCCATCTATTCCCTCCGTCTCTCTGGTCCAGTGGGTGGTAGCCGTAGACTCATTGCTGCGTGTAACTATTTCCAAGCCCTGTGCGACACACGCATCATGTAGCCCACTAAAGCCTGAGGCCTGCAGTTCATATGTGTCCCCCCGTAGGTCTCCCAAACAGAACAGGCAAGCATCGGTTTAATGAATAGAACCTACTTCTATCCCCTTGACCGCGCTCCTGCTACCGTCCCGTCTCATTACGGTGGCTGGAGCATCGGGGTGCCTCTCGTCAGCTTCTCCACACTCCGGCCACACTTGCCCCTTTAATTGGACCCCGTCCTTTTGATGGGGTCCACTTTTCCATTTTCACCCTCACAGCAGCCGACAGATGAGGCTCATAAAGGTGATGGAAGGCACTATGAAGGGGATGCCATTTCCAGCGAGGATGCCTCAGAAAGGGCCCGGGCATTAAGAAAGGGGGTCCTACAATGCATGCTCTCTGCCTCTCATCTCGCTGGCTGGATGCGTCTTCTATCTTTGTCGCTGCTTTACAAGATGAAAGCTCGCTTGTTTTCCAGCCTTCAAAAGGGGGGGAAAGAAAGGCAAGAAGGGGCCTCTGAAAGTCACTTTCGTGGGCTGACACTTTAATCCCAGGCTACGGCGCTACGTCTGCGCAGTCAAGCCAAAGCACAGACAGGCGGGGAAGGAAAAAAAAAAGGTGCTAGGGCAGCCCCTTCATATTTCGTTTGAAGCCGCCACAATGGGAGCAGGTCATGTAATGCGCCGAGGCCTCATTAGCCGATGTCCTGGTGCTTTCAGAGCTTGTTTTCTTCTGAGCTTCCAGAGTCCGAGCGTAGCCTGTATGCCAAAGGAGATATGGGAACGTCTTAACCATCCACACAAGCTTGAAGCAAGATTTAGAAGATGCAAAGGGGCCAAATCAGGAACCATTAACCCGGCATACTGGGTAGAGGAGGTCCGGAGGAAGCCCCAGACTTCCAGAGACACTTTTGGTTGAGCCGTACTCGCTCAAGCTCCTGGTGAGCGGTGTAAAGAGCAGCCGGAGTCCCCCTGGAAAAGTGCCTTTTACATTTAAATGAGTAAATAATTCACAGCGGCGACATCGCCAATGTCACGCTGCAGGTTAAGGGCTCCAGGCCTGAGCTCTGCTGACACCTCAGACGCCCCTACGTCGCAGAGGACCATGCGGAAGCCTTCGTGTCGCAGATGACTGTTATTTAAAAACAGAGCGTCCCTCGCTCGCATTTTTAAGCAGCGGGCCATGTTAGTGTCAGCCACGCTCAGCGCTCTAGTCCTCGCCGACACCGTCAGCAGGCCACGCGAGACGGAGCGCTACAGCAGTCATAAATATCAAGCGCTTTACTCGTCTTTTCCTTCCCTCAATCCCCAAAAGCGGAAGCACGCGGCGGCGTCATAACATAAAAGAGGCCCGGGCGCCTCCGTGAAAAGGCGTTTTAAGCCACCGGCTAAAGCTGTTACGTGTCAGATACCGAAACAATATGTGGTAATAAAATTAGCATACAAAGAATGAGTGGCATAATCTCATTCCCCATTTCCTAGCGCGCGTACAAACACATACAGGAGCACACACGAGCTGCACATCAATGGCAGGGATTACCTTGGCGCTTTTCAGATACCTTTTAATTTGTCACAGCAATCCCTCTGCCTTTGAGTTGCTCCCCCAGCTTTGTGGCGAGATAGCTTTGTTTACCTTAGGAGGTATTGTGCTTGGATGTACTTAATCAGACAACAATTAGATAACATGGCTTTCGGAAAAGGGAAGAAAATCCCTCCGAGGCTAGCCGGAAAACTGCAGCTGCTGGCTTACCCAAGTACCTCAAACACGTTGCTTCCCGAAGACCCCCTCCCACTTTCCCTCCACTCTCGGCTTTCTCCTTCTACCTAAAACCTGCAGATACAGTGTCCCTTCCTTCAAAGGCTTCTCCCTGTCTTTTCTTCATCGCCTACCTCATCGCTGCACTGCCGGTGCTCCCGGAGAGCGCCAGGCTCCGGGATAAACTCGGGTTTTCATCAAACACATTTACAGATCACAAACTCTACGGATTTTCCAAAATGCTAGTGCCCACCGTAAGGTCAAGACAAAATGGGCCTCCCGTTTCTGGGTGCCTGAGCCTTGGTGGGTTATTTGTAATAGCACCATCAACAGCTCCACAAGCTTGGCTTTTCTTTGGTTTATCTCCCCCTCCTGCAATAAAAGTGCTCTCTCTCCTGTACTCCGCCGACCTCGCATACGTTAAGTGTTGACAGCACACACTCAGAGAGCCTATCATCTCCCTCTCTTCCGTGGCCCTTGGATCTTTTATATAGCTACAGAGTCCACTCTACCGCCATTACGCAGCCCTTCATGGTAACATTATCACTTAAGATAAGGCCCTAATAAACTGCACTCCCTTTTAGGGGGCACTCTGCTCTTAATCCAATCTTCAGGCCAGGGTTTTATCGCCAGCATTCGCGAGAACCTTCCAGCTCCCCCCACCTCAACCCCTTAAACCATCTCCCCTGATATCAAGCAATGTGCATGCATGTCTTGACTCCATGGAAGCATGGTTAACTCTTAACTCTAGTCTGGAAAATGATCCTCCGACAGGAGCTGGTAAAATTGGAGGATCCTGTGTGGGGCAACGACAAGCAGGCAGGCGAGCATGCTGCTCTGGGTCGGGCCGGGAAGAGCTGGGCGGTGGCCAAGCCTGAGAATGGCATGCCAGCGGCTCCTGTGCGACTCGCTGATTTGCTCTAATGTCCCCTGAGGACTGAGCAATGACCAGTGTCGATTCGCCTGGGAGGCCAGCCAGATTGAAACCCCTGCCAGAGCGCTTGAAAGGATAGCAAATCATTTAACCGCCCCCGATAGCACATTAGCATTTTTTCTGCCGCCACACTGACATGGAATACTGCCACGGCATAAAAATTGCACTTGAACCCAAGCTTGGGGAATGCAAATAGAAATGTATTCATATGCACATTTATTTATGAATAGACAGATGTTTTTTGTATCTACAGATAGATAAATAGATAGATCTCCAGCTGCTCAGAACTGTAAAATAATAATAATAATAATAATAACAACAATAATAATAATAACAATATTAATATTAATGTTAATATTAATAATAATAATAATAACAACAATGATAATAATAACAATAACAATAATAACAACAACAATAGTAATAATAATAATACTGATAATAATAATAATAATAATAATATTAATATTAATAATAATATTAATAACAGTAATAATAACAATAATATTAATGACAGTAATACTGATAATAATAATAATAATAATGATGATGATGATAATAATAATAATAATAATAATAATAGCAATAATAATTACGATAACAATAATAATAACAATAATAATAATAATAATAATAATAATAATAATAATAATAATAATAATAATAATTATAACAGTCATAATAATAATAATAATAATAATAATGATAATGATAATAATATGCATGCATCACTCCTACTAATACTTGTAAAAACAGACCCTTTAGTTCCCAAGGTTAGTAGTGTATTTGTAACATGGTTTATTAATTGAATTGCTAATTTATTCATATTTTGCTAAATGTTACAGCTGAAAAACCATCAGGTATACATCTTTAAGCAAGCTAAACCCCAGGCAAATTTATCAGGCATTCATATCTGACATGTCTTTATTTATCATGAATAGTATTGTGCCTTAAAGGCCACTAAAGCACACATGTATTGTTACCTAGCTACTGAAAAGGGTGATACCGGTGAGAAAAAGGTGTCCTCACTTTATCAAGTTGAAACCTTCGGGTCAGGTCAGACGGTTCCTAAGGAAAACATGCCTCCACAATAATGCTAATTAATTCCTATAATGTTCTAGTAGCATGTAGGAGCTAAGCTAATGGCAACTGGCATGATCTATGTATCTCCACTTTTGTTGGCAGCTGATGTTTACATTGTGTGAACATTTCATGATGAATGGCCCAAAACTGCTCGGGAAACAGCCTGGTTCTATTGACCTGCATTCAAATTAAATAGCCCTCTCCTGTAAAGCTGCCATTTTAGAGATACTTGTTTTTTTGGCTTTCCATGTGTTACTGGAAGCTTCTTGTGACAGCCATGTGGTAGCTGGTATTCAAGTGGTAGAACAGGTTAGCCAACAACTGGAAAGCTGCAAATGAAATCCCAGTACTAATTGGGTATACCTGGCAGTGGCCTTGGGTAAAGCATTTAACCCAAGCCTTTACTGAGCCCTGTAGGTTCAACAAAGTACACATACCATATCGTTTGGTATATAGCAGCTTTACACTGAACGTCACAGGAAATAGTACTGTCAAAGAGCCGCCACTCCTGTCTGCCTTTCCTAACAACTGGCTGAAACATGGCTGCAGTTCTAGTTTCATGAAGCTGCACACACAAACTGGATATACATGATTCCACTGTCACTTAATTCTCAAAAGGCCTTTAGTCCAGACCCAAAAAATGGAAGTTCAGTGGAAGTTAGCTTGCTGTACCCAAATACCATCAAAAGAAAATCCTGTTTGGGTCATATAGGCTTGGGAATGAAGTCCAGTACTACAAAGTTTGCAATCAAAAGTTAGCAACCTACATTTGCAGTCTAACCCATAGGAGCCCGGACCCATTTCTCCCTTAAAGAAAACTCCGGAAGGTCATCTGTAACTATATTAAGATTAAAATACCAATGCAACATATACTGTCTGTCTCATTTTGTAACTCATATTTCATCATTGTGTTCTAGACATGGGGTCATAATTGGTTCTATGTACTATGAGACATGCTATCACAGCATTAGGGTGGGTAAATGCATTGGAACGTACCTTGAGATGCAAAACACAGGCTTGTTAAATGAGCTGGTTTAGTCCCATGCACCAAACAATCACACTGATGTTCTGGGAATGAGGTCACATGATCGCTAACAGTCATGTGACTGCCTCCAGGATGTTCATTCCAGGTCATTTAGGGACTTCCATCGAAGGATAAAACTGTATAAGGACTTTATAAAAGATTTTTTAAAGGTCATATGATACATCACCATAGGCCTGACTATAGCAATGTGGTTATGTTAAAAACTAAATACATAACTTTTACAAATATAAATAAAGGTCATAAGGCCTTCTCTCAGAGCTCTATCCACCAAATGTATTTCACTCCCCAATTCAATTTTAATTAAACATATGTCAACTAGCTGTGGCATATGAGTTAACTCTACCACAGTGCTTTCTAGGGCTTGCTCAGTTGCTCCCCCTACATGTATTAGGCTTAACGTGCAGCAGGTGTGTTTAGAGACCATTGGCCTATCAACTCAGCATATTTGCATTTGGCTGAAACAGGCCAGGATAGAAAATGCAGGTTCTGGAACCTTCCAATGGGGAGCCAACAGGGTTCCAGGGGAACTGAGAAAGTGTCTCCAAAGGCAGGGCCCAATTTGACATGAGCTTTTCTGCCCGGTGTCAAACGGTAGTGCGTTCCCTGCAAGAAACACCCTGATTAGACCAGCGAAATGTGGCATCATGCCAGAGAAGGAGAGAGCCTAAGAGCTGGGGAGAGGTCACTTGTATCCCTGCCTCCCTATCTGTGAAGTAATACCACCTTTACCAAGCTTATTAGCTGTGCTAGCATGGTGGAGAGCCGGAGCTGTGATTGGGTTCTGACAGAGCTCTCACAGCTGACTGGTCGAAGTTTGGGATGAACTTGCTGGGATACTTTTGGCTTTCTTAGATGTGCTGATGAAATGTGTTTTAGAACTGCGGCAGATCAAATGAAGCAATTCAAACAGCAGCTCCCTCTTCAACAATTATCCCCATCTCCCACTGCGAGGAGTTCTTGCTCCATTGATCCCTCGGATACACGCCTGCCATGTCACCTCACTTACATACACAACCCTGCACTAGACACCCAGACGGGCACACATACAAACTCTAAATCCCTCCCCCTGATAATGCGATTGCCTCTGTGGTGCTTTGATAAATGGATCTAAGGTGCCTCTGGTTTGCTGTGCAAAGGTGATCTAAGCAGCAAGGCTCATGCCCTGCTGTGAGAAGGCCGTGTTTGCTCCGTGACGCAGCATTTCTATTACACTGGGATAGATAGGCCTACATGTTTATCCACAGGTTAGGCTATCCTCCCAGCACTGGCACAAGCCCAAAGCATGATGAGCATTTACATACAAGGTAAGAAAAAAACCCAATGGTGCCAAAAGGTATTTGTTGAGTGATGCTGTTGGAGATCCAGAGTAGGAATGAGATCCATGAGCCTGAAGATACTTCTTACAGGTTAAAGGTCGTGTTAGGATGAATCCTTAAAGGTAACCTTAACTTTCCAACTGGTCAAACTGGTTAAGTCTTTTGTTTGTTGGCTGTTGTCAGTGACATAGAAGAACCAATTTTGGTCCTCTTAGAAAATGTTTAATGTATGGTTCTTTAAAGAATGAGATGTTTGAGCCTGAAGAACCTGAAACCCAAAGTTTAAAGAACCTACAAATAATGTAAAGCTTCTTGGAAGAACCGCTTTAACGCTTTCTCTGGACGATACCATAGGAGAACCATTTTGGGTTCTCCAAAAACAATTTTTTGTAAGTGAGATGTGAACCTGGTGGTAACGGACTGGTGGCCTGCCCAGGGCGTTTCCTCCTTCCGCACAAAGAATGCTGGGATAGGCTCCAGCACCCACTGCGACCCATAGGGATAAAACAGTTTCGAAAATCAGAACGATTGAATGAATCACTGTGAACCCATTTAACGTCTGAAAAGCCTCGGCATAAGGTCAAGGTTCCAGGAAGGACTCTGACACAGGCTGTACGATGCCTTTTTGGTTTCCTGAAGAACCAGGACCATCAAATCTGAATCTGTGTGAATGTGGAGAGTCTTTAAAAGCTTTAAAGAACCTTTGGGTTCTCAGGTGATTCTTGGTGCCGTGTGTTGTGAGCCGGAAGAGTGGACCATCTGGGTTCCCTGACTCCTGCTTTGATGACCACTCTTTTCTTTAAAAGGTACTTCACCTTCACAGTTTCTTGGGAAACAAACAAGAACCCCTACACCTAGGGAGTGATGGGGAAGGTCCAGTGCAAGAGAGGGGAAGAGAACGATGGCGAGACAGCCAACTTCATTCCAGTGTAATATTGTACTGTCCCAGAAACTTCCAGCAAAGCACTTGCCGGGCCTTATCGGATCGGCAACCCAATTCCTCAAGTACTCGCTGTACTGGCGCGTGAAATACATCTCGGCTGCCTCCACCAGCAATCCTGTCGGCCCATTTACCGCCGTTTTACTTGGCCGATGTGGCCATCGCTTTGCAGCACACACAACATTATGCCCAATCCGCCATGCAACGACAAGTGATTTATGCCCTGTGATAACGTCGGGACTGTTCGGACAACAATATCCAAACTGATTATTTTTGCTCCTCGCTGCTCACAGCTCCGCTCGGGGAGATCGCAACGAGAGTGGACTTTTAGTCTAAATAAAGCCGTGGGCGTGCGCACTGGGCCAAACAAGAGAGGAGCGGTGATTCAGAGGTTTGGTTCACAGAAGGAGATTGGCAATGAAAAGAAGGACGAAAATAGAGCTGGTAAACAATCACCAAACGAGGGGCGCATGCCTTTCGTCTTATTTACCCTTTTAGTTATGTTTTTTGCACCTCTCAATCCATCTCTCTTTCTCTCTATCCTTCTCTCTCTCCCTCCCTCTCTCCCTCTCCTGGCACAAACAAGAGTTTAGCCCACTAAGCGGAGAAAAACCATCTCTCAGTCCCTCTTATTTCTCTGCATTAGGCTGCAATTTAGACGCCATTAATCCCTGTCGTAATCTGCCCCGAAATCCCAGGCGTGTCCTGAGGAGGCCACACTCGCCCCGCCCTCTTGGCCTCTCGCCACCCTGCGAGGCTTCATCGAAAGAGCCGATATCCAGTAACTGCCCCCACCCCGCACCCTTGCCTGCCTTCTCTTCCTCCCCAGCCGTCCTTAAGGAACGAAAGAGTAAACAGGAACGAGAGTAAACAGGAAGGGAGGTGGCAGGTGACCTCGTGATCACGGCAGCATCTGGTTGAATTACTTAACATTGTGCCCGGCAGACGTGTAATCTGGGATAATGCCTGATTCGCGAGGAACGCACCAATCTGGATAAACCCACCAATCCTGCCCAGATTCCACAGGAAATGATCCAACACTGGGTTGGTGAGGGGTGGGTCAGGGTGGTCTGGGTGAGGCTATGGGAATTGACGTGGCATGTGTAGGAAAAGGGTTAGCAAGGATCTTCTCCTGTGGTTAAGAGCACTCATTTCAGTCCGGCTTAATGATGCCCAGTAAACCCGCTCTGTTAATACGGACCGCTTCCAGCAAAAGCCGCTCTTGCCCGTTTTTAGGAAGCAAGCCCAAATGAATGTGCTTCTTTTCCTGTGACCTGAATTTGGCTAGGCGAAGTGCAGAGGAGCCCCCAGCTTCAGAATAAAGCCTACCTCACTTCAGCCTGGCTGGAAAAGGGATGGAGAAAAGCGCAGGAGAATGAGATGCCTGGTTATCAATATCACTGTCTGCCGTTTCCTTGTCCAGCGATTCAATTATGTGACAACCACTGTCCATTAAGGCGGAGAAGTGTTTTCTTCTTTTCTTTAAGACCGTAAGATAAAAATAAGCTGGCTTTCAGCATATGGCACCTTGATGCATGGTCTTAGCATTCCAGGAAAAGCAGATTCCCAGGAATAAAGGGGAGGGGAGGCGGAATTCATCGTACAGGACCCAACCAAACTCTCCTTCTGGGGAAGCCGCGGATGATTAATTCTACCAAGTAGGAACAGAACGGCCCGAGACGGGATCAGACATAATCTAGGGTGACTGACACACACAGAAAAAGAATGGAAGCAATGGATGGAATGGAAGTGTGCACTGAAAGGGTTGGTTTTGGAGTGGCACTAGATGCAACCCTGGAAAGAGCAGGTCACCACTCTACAACTGAGCTGCCGAGGAGCTGGCCAGCGCTCTGGGGCAGCCAGCATGAGGCCCAATTTAAGATTGCAGCAGCGGCACAATATCCCAGGGAGTTTCAGCAAACAAGGACTCAAACAAACAAAACCCCAAACAGTTCTAGGCTTGTGGGTAGTAATTGAGGAAAATTAGATGGTGTAGATGAATGATAGATCAAAAGACCATTCCCGAGATGGAGATGCCTTTACGAATATCACGACAGCAGATCTGGATATGAAATTAATCAGCGATGCTGGCTTAGAAAGCATCAAACGTCTACCAAATGACTCAGATAGACACAGACCCGCTGCCTAGAATCGGATTACCATGGCGTTTTATGGAAAGCTTTAAGAAGTTGCAAATGATTATTTACTAAGTCACGACAACAACGGGATGAGGGGGAAAAGTGCTCCATGCCATTTGAGAGAGATCCGCGATATTAAGACGTCTGACGCGTTTCCGCTTTCTGTGTTTGTACAATGCGCCGGAGCTTTGCACGGAAAATCCAAAACAGCCAAAAGTGACATTTTAATTACCGAGGCTGCGGAGCATTCAGACTAGGGCTTAGCGATGGAAAGAGTCAGAGAGAGAGAGAGAGAGTGAGACTGTGTATGCAAGGCAAGAGAGAAAGGGCAGGAGAGCAGACAAGAGAGAGGCAGGAGCAGATAGAGAGAAAGACATATAGTGACAGGATGGAGAGAGAGAGAGAGAGAGAGAGCAAAAGATAGAGAAAAACAAAATATAGTGGCAGTGAGTAAAAAAGAGGGCTAAATAAAGAGAGAGTGGGTTTAGGAGAAGGACAAAGAGAGACAGATAACAGATAGAGAAGACAATGGAATATATAGTAAGAGAGTAGAGAGAGAGAGGGAGTAAGCGAGAGGAAAGATTCAGAAGCAAATAGAGACAAAGAGATAGCGATAGAGAGAGAGAGAGAGAGAGAGAGAGAGAGAATAAAGTGAAGATGGAGAGAAACAAAATGCACAGCAACAGCAAGTAAGAAAGGGAGAGCATGAAGAAGATAGAATGGGTATCAGATGGAGATGACAAGAGACTGATAACAACAGTAAGAGAGAACAATAAAAGACATAAGGTAGTAACAGAACAGACAGAGAGAGAGATGGAGAGACGGGGAGAGAAGGGGGCAGATAGGGAGAAAGACAGTGACAACTGATAGAGAGAGAGCAGATGAACTGATAACTGAACTGATAGAGAGAGATAGAAGGAAAAAAATAGAAGATATAGTGACCAATGATGGAGAGTAATGTGTCGAGAGAGAGGGGGAGAGAGAGAGAGAGAGAGAGAGAGAGAGAGAGAGAGAGAGAGAATGAGCAATATGGATACAAGAGTAAGATAACAACAGGAGAGAGAGTGAGAGAGCAACAGACATACACATGGTCTAGTGACAAACGATACCAAGCAAGAGAGGGATAGAAGAGAGATAGAGAGAGAGGAGTCAAGAGAAGGGGAGAGAAAGAGTAGAGAACTAAAAGGAGAGAAGAATAGAGGATATAATGACAGAAGAGAAAGACACGGAGAGAGAGAAGAGAGCGAGTGTCTGCGCAGCACTGCCCCCAGTGGATAGCGGCATTGCTCCTGTCAGTGTGTCTGCTGTGAGAGAGCTGGGAGAGAGGTAGTGTGTGTGCGCGTGTGTGTGTGTGTGTGTGTGTGATTGTGTGTGCGCACACTAAAGAGGTCAAGAACTCTTTTAACTGTGTCAGCTGAACACTCGTAGATTACCAAGCGCAAGTTTATGCCGGGGAATACGCAGAGAGAATTACCGAGCGCTCTGAAGGAGAGATAAACTGACAGCTACACACACTAGAGAGCTGAACAGGTAGATAAAAAGAGGGGAAGAGTAGAGGAAAAACTCTGAAGAGGTAAAGAATCATAGAGAGAGAGAGAGAGAGAGAGAGAGAGAGAGAGAGAGAGAGAGAGAGAGAGAGAGAGAGAGACCTTGGACAGACGGCTTTGCCTGAGGTCTCCCTGTACTCTGTGCTTGACTCCAGCAAGCTTCTGGCCCGCTGTGCACCATCAGTCACTTCTCAGGACCAGATGTGTGTGCGCGTGTTTGTGCGACTGTGAGGGGGGAAGGTGTCCTATATATACCCTCAGTGCCTGACAAAAACTCAATACCGACTTTTCCGTGCTCCAGCAGCAGCTATCGGACTTTCTCACTCTGGCATTGTCTTCTCTCTCTCTCTTTTATTTTTCCTCTCCCTCCAAACAAAAGCTCTCCCCTCCTTTCTGCTGACGAGGGCCGCCTCCATAAACACTGCAATAATTTGTAAAACACAATCTAGCCGCGAGCGAACGGGGCCTCACGGGACACCCCCGGCCATGCAGATGCAGATTGTTATCTGGTGTTTACCTGCCTGGGCTGCTCTTTCCTTAAATTACCACCATAACAAACACACGGACGCTCTGAGAGTATGCGCTCCGAGCTGGGAGGAGGGGGTGGTGGCTGTAAACCTGTACCTATGCCACTGCAACCGAGCCTTAATTGGTGATCCCTGGATCATCATCATCTCTATATTGCAAATAATGATAGGCTGGGGATGTCGTTATTATTGAGATGCCCAGCAAAGGCATTCAGCGTGGGTCCACCTGGAAAACGCTTTGTTCTAGAATTGGTGGTGGAGGACCCTAACAGCTCTAGAGAGTCAGCCTCAGGTACAGCTAATACTTCCCATGGCTTGGCTGTATTGTTGCCATGCATGATGAGCAGGGTGCTAATAGGCAAAACAGTTCTCAAAGGAATCCAAGACTTCCCGATTTTTCACGAGCTTTTTTACCAGTCTCAGCATCAGCATCACCCTGAAAACGGGGTCTTTTGAATGGCTAATATAACTACCTATGTTGTAGGCATTGTAACATCTGGTATGACCACCACTGAAAAGGAACTTGAGCTGGCAAGTTTCTCTATCAAGCCTGCCCCTTAAATTTTCACTCTAAGCGGTCTGTATAGCCATGTGCAGTTATCTAACTAAGCTGGCAGATAATTTGATATATATGTATCGCTGTCCAAAGAAAAACAAGTATCTCCAAAATGGCAACTTTACAGGAGAGGCCAAAAACCTCATTTAATTTGAATGGAAGTCAATGGAACCAGACATCTTTCCAAACACTTTTGGGCTGTTTCTGTGGGTTCATTTATCATGAGATTCTCACACAGCGTAAACGGCAGCAGCTGTGGTCAAATGATGCATAAAAGTAAAAATGGACAAAAATGGAGATACATGTTTTTCATTGGGCAGCGACAATATACATCTGTACATACATACCTCTGTGTTTCCATTTTGGTCTATTGTTATTTGTATGAATGATTTGATCACAGAAGGTGCCGTGTTTACACTGTGTACAATTTCATGATGAGTGGATCAACAGACATGGTCAATATCACCTGGGAAAAAAAAGCCCATTGACTGACATTCAAATGAAATCCGATTTTGGCCCATCCTGTAAAGTTGCCATTTTGGAGATACTACTTTTTCTTCGTTAAGTTGAAATGATCTATAATAGAGCATACGCCCAAAATGTAAAATCATGCATGATGATATCAGACTTATATGGGTTTTGCTTTCCGGTGTTTGACCGATGTTTCAATTGGGCTGACACCTCAAACTAATACTTGGTGCACAATTTCTGTAATGCCACGCCGGGCTACTGCACTAATGCATTCCGGTGCTGATCATAATATATCCTCAATTTCTACCACTTATTAATATTCATGTTTTATGTAAATACACAAAATAAACTGGATATTGGAAAAAACTAATTCTCGTTCTCATATTGATGCATGCATATCGAATACCATTACAGCATCGATCTGTTCACAACTCACAACACAAAATACCATTTTTGCAGGATAGTAACACAGTCACAAACTTTCTCTAAGAAAGCTGTCCAGCATTCTGTAGCTAACAAGGGGCCATTCAATCCTCTCGACCCATCGTTTCTGGTTAAAGCTGATGACCCCAAAGCATCCCTGCCCACATTAGCCCTATACAAGCGACTCCCAATATTGGAAACCTGGAACCTGCACTTTGTAGCCGCCTTTTTCCTGCTTTAACAGACACACTATAATTCCGTTAATGGGATAATAAGCTAGATCTGGTGTAGAGAAAGCAGTAGTGACCAAACGGGACAGGCTGTAATCGAGTCACCGTAACTTAAAGGCGATAAGTAAGACAGTCTGTGGTTTGCTTATCATTGCTATTAATCACATATAGAACTTCCAGCTCTTCTCAATCCGCTCGCTCCCTGCTGATGAATAAATAAGCGAATGTATAACCGAAAAAACACAGAACCCAATAGGAGAAAAGCTTGGCAGGAGATCCACAGACATAAAACCAGCTCATAAAAAGCGGCAGCCTCTTGGGGCATGATCTACTACTTTGCAAGCAGTAGAAGTAACAAGCTTATGAAAGCAGATTCTTCCCCGTTGCTTTGTGTCAGTTGGGACATAGCGGGATGCTCCGAGTCGGCAAGCATAACTTGGTAGGTTGTTGTCGCATATGCACACCACAGGTTTGATCGGGCAGACTATCAGTGCCAGTAAGGTAGTGTGGCTGGAACAACTGAAATTGCCGAACCCTTAAGAAGAAAATAGAAAAGTTTTAAAAAGTCCAGTCACTACACTGACCCCGGGGTCTACGCTCGGCTTTGGGTTAGCCCGCTCTATGGTAATCGTAGCTCTCTGGATGCAGGCAGGGAGAGGAGAGAAGAGCATGAGCAAGCCAGTATTCTGAAGACATGCCGGGGTGCCTTCGTCCCCCCCATCCACAACCTGCCCCCGCGTCCAGATTCTCCCCCAGTCTCCCAACTGTCGATGCTCTACGGCTATGCGCCTCCGGAGCTGCGAAAGCTCAACTTGGCTCTTTGTTAATAACCGATTTGAAGTGCACAGCCTGCGCGTACTCATCCTCACATGCACACGCGCTCTGAAAGAGTCCGGTTGTGCTGCTCGTCCAGCGTGACTGGGATGGGGTGGATGGTGGGGGGTTCTCTATGACCCTGCCACACTTTGGGATAAGCCGAAACCCCTTTTTCTGGGTCACTGGCCATCGGGAAAAAGGGGAACAACTAGCCGTCTATATTCACCCCTAGTGTTACACCGCTACTTCTGAAAGCTGAGCCAGTCTGGTCAGCCCAACGTGGATGGGACAGGCGGGGGTCAAGGTTTAGTTTTCAATGAATGGAAGAATGGAAGTCCATCCTTAAATCCAGAATGACCCATCAAGACCTCTTACAGCACTACTGTGCTGTGGTCTGGGTAGGAAGAGAGAGCGAGCACCACAACAACACATGTATCCCGTGTCATGCAAATGATGAAGTGCCTGCCACACTTCGGTAAGTGTCCCTCTGCGAGCTGATGCGGGTTACAGTTGCGCTCAATTTAGCGCATTCGGTAAGAGCGAACAGGTGACGGGACAGACTGAGAATGGACAGATAAACGACGTAATCACTGAAAACGTTAATGCTGGCTTTTACATCACGTATAACTGAACTGCACTGAGTACCGAGGCAATCTGTCAGTGTTATCCCAAGTTTGGCACTACGAGACTGGACTCAACACTCTCCTGTGCACGCATGGGCAGTACTGATGCATTACAGAACCAAGAGACACACTGGACAGCAGCGCCAAGCATCCGAAAACAAGATCCGGGCAGGCTTACCGTGACCTGTCAGCCACAGGAGCAGGAGGACCCCCCTGATCATCTCAGCTGATGGGGGCATTGACCTCTGAGGCTTTAGGTTGTGGGCGTCTGGGTAGGGGGGCAGTGTGTGAGTCCTTAGGAAGTTCTCACGCGCTCGCACACACTTGCGCAGCAATCTTCAGGTCAGCACAGCCGGTGTTCTTAGTCCCTCGCTGAATCCTCTTAATGAAGGAGCAGCCTCTGTCACCTCTTCTAGCGCTCGGAGGTCTTGTTCTTTCTTTCGGTCGCTTTTTTCTCTCTCTCCTTCTCGGTCGTTCTTTTGATGGGGAGACTCTCTCCTGTTGATGTGTGCCGGAGACTCTCGCGCTCTGGCGTCTTTCACACACTCTGCCGTTCCATTCTCTGAGCATCGGTGTCTCTCACGATCACCCCTCCCTCTCTCCTTCTCTCCCTCTCGCTCTCTCTCTTGTCCCTCGCTCAGTGGAGGAGCCGGTGGAAGACAGGGGTGGAGCTGCCTCCTGGCCCCGCCTCCTGGTGTAGAGGAAGGCAGGAGCGGGTTTTGGAGAAAACAGACGCTCGCTGAGAGAGAGGAGACCGAGGGAATGAGAGAAAGAGAGGGGGTGAGAGGAGAGAGAGAGGAGGGGGGGAGACAAGGGATTGAGAAAGCAGTAAACAGAAAAAGAAAAAAGGGTGAAAGAGAGAGAGAGAAGGAAAGAGATATAAACAAAGGGATTAAGAAAACAGAAAACGAGGAAAAGGGGGGAGTGATGAGGTAATAAAGTAAAAGGAGAAGAAAGAAAGAAAGAAAGAAAGAAAGAAAGAAATAGAGGGAGTAGAAGAAAGATGATAGAAATGAGGACAGAAAAGCATTAACAAAACAGAAAACAAGAAAAATATAAAAGGTAGAAAGATAATAAAGCCAAAAAAGAAGAAGAAATAATAGAAGAAGAAAGCTGAGAACGACAAAGGGGGGGGGGGTAATGAGGTAATAAAGCAAATGGAGAAGAAAGAAAGAAAGAAAGAAAGAAAGAAAGAAAGAAAGAAGAAATAGAGGGAGTAGAGGAAATAAAATACGAAGAAGAAGAAGAAGAAGAAGAAGAAGAAAGAAAGAAAAGTAAGAAAGAAAGAAAGAAAAAATGGATAGAAAGAAAAAAGAAAGAAAGAAAGAAAAGAAAGAAAGAAAGGAAGAAAGAAAAACGCTAGAGGTGAGAACAGGAAAGCTTTAAGAAAGCAACAAAACAAGGAAAGACCTGATCGCTGAGAGAGAGGAGACAGATAGAATGAGAAAAAAGAGATAGAGAGAGCGACGGAAGAGAAAAGGATTGAGAAAGCAGAAAACAGAAAATGAAAATGGTGAAAGTGGAACAGTAAGAAAGCAAGAAAGAAAGAAAGAAAAAAAGAAAGAAAGAAAGAAAGGAAGGAAGAAAGAAAGGAAGGAAATAACATAAGAGACAAAGAAGGGAGATTAAAGAAAGGGATTAAGAAAGCAGAAAACAAGAAAAGGGGGAAACGGACAGGCAAGAAAGCAAAAGAAGAAGAAATAAAGACCTATATATATATATATACATAGAGAGAGAGGGAGAGAGAAAGAGAGAGTGATAAGGAGAGAGAAATGAGAACTGAACAGGACTAGAAAAACAGAAAACAAGAAAAAGGGAAAATGAAAAGAAAGAATGACATAAATATGAAAAAGAAAAAAAAAAAACACCAGCCAGGAAGACGCTGAGAACGAAAGAAAGAAAAGAGAAAGAGAGGCACGGGGATAGACGTACAAATCTAAGGAGCAAAGACAGAAATGGAAAATGTCTAGAAAGAAAAGAGCAGAAACGGAAAAGAAAGCTGAAAAAATAAAAGAGAATCTAAAAAGAACAGAAAGAGAAAAAAAGCACACAGTAGCCAGAAAGGCATGGAGCGAGGAGAGAAAGAAGGCGAGAGCAGAAGAAGAAAAAGCGTGAAAGAAAAAAGAGGGCAGGCGAGCGGGCAGCTCCAATTAGCCTTAACAGGGAGCAGCCTGGGCCCTGGGCTCCTTACAGAGCAGACCCACAAACAAACAAAAGTGCAGCTTCCCTCGCTGGCACGCTGCCCACTCACAGCCCGAGTGACGGGCCTTCTGAGCCTAAATCACTGTGACCGCGGTCAGGGTTGTGACGGAGGGGGCGGGGCATACAAAACCTCAGCTCAGTCTCCCATTAGATTCATTAGCTGTGCATTTCAAAATGAGAAAAATAGATTTCCAGTCCATCACCGGGCTGACCTCTAACGCAGGCGCTGTTAATCTCTGTAATGCACGGCTTGCTAACAAGCGACGGTTCACACATTAAATATTTCATGAAGTCTTTTCTGCCCCCTGGATCGGCCGCTCTCCAAGGCAGGGCAGGCCAAGTCTAGGCAACCCTGCTGGAAGTAACAGGTGGGTTATTTAAAGTCCTGTTGGGCAAAGAAACCTTCTTATGTACTCTATACATTATTTATAGATCTGTGAAATCAGGAAATCTGAGGAAAGGGCAGCCACCATTGAATCTGACCAGTAATCAAATAGACTTCAATGGAGTCCAGTGGGGTCACCTTATCGCTGCACCTGACTGACTATGTCAGGTCGTCCTGTTGTCCTGTTGTCATCCTGTTGCACTTGCTTTCCATTCTGACTCATGCTGTAGCACCGAAAGCAATTCCAGAGGTTGGAAGAGTTGGAGAGGGGTAGCATCATAGGGTTCAAGAAAGCAGGATGGTCTTATTGACCTATTGCACGCCATACCGCACGCTGTTGGTGGCAGTGGATATACTGTAGGAAGCCACGCACCAGCGGTATGAAGGAGCTGAAAGACCCACATGAACCATGGAGATGGAGAACCGACGGATTGTCCGACCTGTGTCGAGTGACCCAACAGCTACGAGTGCGGACGTTCAGCAAGCAGAGATGCCCTCCTGGCAGGCACTAACATCACGTAATGGTCAACCCAAACGTCAAAAGTCCAATGGTGTTGACAACTGTCAAGTGACGAATCTCAGCTGTTTGTGACGAGTCCTGCGCCTGGTGGTGACAACCAACAAATCTGTTTGTGGAGGCGCCGTGGTCAGCACCAAGCTGCACGTTTTTCATCACCTCCACCCCTACCGCACCTTCTGCAGGAACTGTGTGAGAATATTCAATCAACTTCATGGGATGGGTAATCACAGGACATCACTAGGAACCTCTACAACTCCATGTTGAGATGGCAGGTAGCCCAACGCCATACTGAGAGGCACTACTTCTGTATGTGTAGCTCCATAGATAGTCCCCATATCGTAAGCTTATCACCATCACCTTTATCTTCCGTCCCAATAACATTCGGGACACTTCCTTCTGGGTGCTTCATGTCTCCCCTTGGAAGTCCCAGTTTTATTTTATGTACCAAAACTAATGCAAATTCAGTTTTACAGAAGCATTTCCAACCTTTCATTATCCCTCCTTTAGAATGAAACTGGCTCGTTATGTTTGGGCCTTTAAGATACGGATCATGTAATGAATGGTTCAGTGTCGGACATATTTCAGACGTTTAATTAACTTTAGACTGCATTCTTTTTCTGCGTACCTTCATTATGTTGATTTTATTAAAGCACATGACTGAACATTCCAGATTTGCCTCTATCAAAACAATCATAACACCACTCTGGTGAAAATGTTTAATTGGTAGTATAACTCAGAAGTGATGATGATGGGCACCCACTGCACACCATCATCATGGACAAAAGGAGCAAGTTCAGTGGCAGGCTGCTGTCACAGAGCTGCTCCACGGACAGACTCAAAAGATCCTTTGTCCCGAGAGCCATCAGGCTCTTCAACTCTTCCCAGCAGGGCCGGATAAGGGACGAGGACTGCTGAGGACTAAACTCTGTTGTTCAATCATAGGGTTATTTATTCTGCACTAATTACACTTTACTGTATATCCTGTACATCTTAACTCCTGGACACTCTGGACACTTACTGTATATACTGTATATCTGAACTCCTGGACACTCTGGACACTTACTGTATATACTGTATACGTGCACTCCTGGACACTCTCAGACACTTTACTATATATCTGCACTCCTGGACACTCTCAGACACTTTACTGTATATCTGCACTCCTGGACACTCTCAGACACTTGCTGTATATCTGCACTCCTGGACACTCTCAGACACTTTACTGTATATCTGCACTCCTGGACACTCTCAGACACTTGCTGTATATCTGCACTCCTGGACACTCTCAGACACTTTACTGTATATCTGCACTCCTGGACACTCTCAGACACTTGCTGTATATCTGCACTCCTGGACACTCTCAGACACTTTACTGTATATACTGTACATCTGAACTCCTGGGCACTCTGGACATTTACTGTTTATACTGTACATCTAAACTGCTGGACACTCTCAGACACTTACTGTATATCCTGTACATCTGCACTCCTGGACACCCTCAGACACTTACTGTATATAAAGTACATCTTAACTCCTGGACACTCTCAGACACTTACTGTATATACTGTACATCTGAACTCCTGGACACTTACTGTTTATACTGTACATCTAAACTCCTGGACACTCTGACACTTTACTGTATATACTGTATACCTGAACTCCTGGACACTCTGGACACTTTACTGTACATACTGCACACCTGAACTCCTGGACGCTCTGGACACTTACTGTATATACTGTACATCTGAACTCCTGGACACTCTGGACACTCTACTGTATATACTGTACATCTTAACTCCTGGACACTCTGGACACTTACTGTATATACTGTACATCTGAACTCCTGGACAATCTCAGACACTGTATATACTGTACATCTTAACTCCTGGACAATCTCAGACACTTACTGTATATATTGTACATCTGCACTCCTGGACACTCTACTGTATATACTGTACATCTGAACTCCTGGACACTCTGGACACTTACTGTATATACTGTACATCTGAACTCCTGGACAATCTCAGACACTGTATATACTGTACATCTTAACTCCTGGACACTCTGGACACTCTACTGTATATACTGTACATCTTAACTCCTGGACACTGTGGACACTTACTGTATATACTGTACATCTGAACTCCTGGACAATCTCAGACACTGTATATACTGTACATCTTAACTCCTGGACACTCTCAGACACTTACTGTATATACTGTACATCTGCACTCCTGGACACTCTCAGACACTTACTGTATATCCTGTATATCTGCACTCCTGGACAATCTCAGACACTGTATATCCTGTATATCATAACTCCTGGACACTCTCAGACACTTACTGTTTATACTGTATATCTTAACTCCTGGACACTCTCAGACACTTACTGTTTATACTGTATATCTGCACTACTGGACATCTATCTATTTATCTATCTATCTATCTAAAAAGCACTAGCCAGTATGTGACTAGTGAACCTAGCATTGAACAGTTGTCTTTGTCCATTGCTTAGTGGTCCATTGAGTGTGGATGCTTTCAACTGAGGACAGGGGTTAGCGTAGAGACCCTATGACAATTCCCAAGCCACAAGCCCATGAGTCATCAATTCCTGGCTTGTCCCTCCTCATTTGGCCACTATTTGTTGGCATTCAATTATGATTGTCATCGCTGTTAGCTAACACTAATAGATTTGCAATAGCTCTCAACAACAGATTCAGAGCTCCTGGATAAATACATGGGTACTTGTGAGGGCCCCCCCTACTCAACATGGTGCCAACCAACCCCGTTCTCCACTGCTTCAGAGTTTGTACCTCAAGCTTACCTAGTTCATATCTTGAACATGTGGGTAGGAGGTTGTAAAAACAAAAGCATTGCAAGTTTTATGCCGCTGTAGCCAAAAGACCTCTTTATTGTTCACTCTCAGTCCATCTGTCCCTCCGTTTCCCTCGCTCTGTCTACTCTCATTAAAGCTGCAGTGAGATATGGACCTGGCAGCTAGAATGCTGATTCGCGCTGCGCTCTGTAACAGTGGTGAAGTTTATTCGTAAGCTTCTCGATGCAGTCCTGAGCCTCGAGATCTTGTTAGCTCTGACAATCAATGCTTTTATTTCAGCAGACTTCTAAACGAGAAAATGCCCGAAGATCGCTTCGTCTAGCTGCCAAGACAAAAGACGGGAATCAATATTTTATGAGAACTTATTTTTCTCATATTTTTGCCTGTGTCATGTTTGTCATGTTCACATGACTCCTACACCCACCTGGTTTTCTGAGGTAATGGAGGGATGGCTGTATTAGCATAACTGACATGGCAGTATCAGTATTTACTCTCAGAAGTTTTAGAAGTTGAAATGTTGGAGAACTCTGCAAAGTGGGCTTTACTTTATAATGCCCTTGCAATACATTTAGGCCTTAATGATGCAGTGGTTGCCAAGTAACTGATATCATTACAGATTAAATAGGGTTTATGAAGTATTGTTCCTGAAATATTAACTATAAACATGAAATTGTCATGCTACTCAAACAAACTGCTGGCATGATAACTCAAACAGCATATGACCTTCACCACTACATGGTTATGATAATGTTATGTAGCCGAGTTTATGTACAAAAGCCAAATATATAATAAAATATCATTTACCATGAGACTCTTATTTTGTAGTGTTAAGACAACGGTGTATACTACACTGAAAAAGGCTTCATTCATTCTAAATACTTAATAACATTAATTATCAGCTGGTTTATAAGAAGTTAATGGCAAAATAATCTCATTACCATTTCTTTTGGCTTGATAAGGCATAATAAGTCCATAATGCTATTATGCTGTGTTATAGATTATTAAACTTAATTTAAAGTTACTAGAAGAATGTAGTAATAAGCAGTTTATTGATTAATTAATTGATAGTTAATCAGTTTTGTTTGTGTAATCGAGTTTGTTGCCAGTTGTTATTTTTAAAAATCTTTAATATTGGATAACTAGCATGTTGTGCTAATCACTTCTTAATATCGAACCAATAAGTGTTCATTTAATTAATAGTTATTGGCCTATAGGGTATTTGCCAGCTATTGGATTAATCAGGCTTTCAAGGGCATAACAATAATCCACTTTATTTACTGCTCAGTAATATAGTAATAAGCAACTAGACAATTACAAATAATTAGACATTATTGGCAGAATAATCTTATTATGGACTAATGGCTTGGTAGCATAATAAGCATGAAAACCTAAAATGCTGTGCTTCAGATTATTATGCTAAATATAACCTACATACTAGTATAATTTAGTAATAAGCATTTAGTTAATTGGTACTTAATGGGTTGAGTTTATGGACAACGTTGGGCTTGATGGACTAATATTTTTAAGTTGATCATATTAATTTAATCCAATAATAATTGAATAATTTTACAATTAATATTATTAACTAATAATTACTCAACATGTTTTGCTATAGATTATGTTTAATGTGCTTTAATAATTAAGTAACAATTAAATAATGGCTAATTAAATAATAGCTATTAGCTTTAAAGGTTCGCTACCAGCTTTTGGATTGATCAGGCTTATGAGAGCTTAATAATAATTCACTGCTTAGTTACTGCTTACTAATATAGTAATTTGCAGCTAGTCGATTAATGGCTACTGTCTTAATAAACTCATTTACAGCTATTGGCTTGATTAGGCTTAATAAAGGCATAATAATGGACACATAGCACATTATGCAATAAAGTATTATGCTTAATATCTCCTGCTTTCTGCTTAATGATAAACTATTATGCAGCTAGCTCATTACTAATCATTAACTTGATAAGTTAGTTAGTTAGTTAGTAGCAGTTGATTTGGTAAGGCTTGATAAGAGCACAATAAAGAACAGCTGACGTTGCAATATAGAAAATGCTGCTTGATTTTCCCTGCTTGCTGCATGCTAATGTCATAATAAGTAGCAATTAATTAGTAATAACTAGTAATATTGGCTTCGTAAGTTATTGTAAATGTATTGTAATTTATGACATAACATGTTGTACCATAGATTATTATCCTTAATTTACTCATGTTAATTAATAACGCTGTAATCAGTCGCTAATTATTCAGTAGTTATTGGCATTATAGGTTAGTTATCAGTTATTCAATTTGATAAGATTTTCAATGGCTTGATAATAAAAACCTAACATGCTGTCAGTAGATACAGATTAATAATTCATAGAACCACAAAAACTTTTTTTTTTTTTTTTGACAAATACACACTGTGGGCTTTGGGAAAATCCCATCAGTCTCTTATCCATCAACATAGATGTGGCAATGTTAATAAAAACCCAGACACAGACTGAATGGGTTGACAGAGGTTTTTGAGAAGAAGAAAATTGGGGTGAATATTGCTGCTAGTGTTTCTAGTGTTAGCCTTGTAGCTGCAGCTCTAACCCAAAGCTCTAGCTAAACTGTCTGGAGTATACAACACCAGTACTATCTTAACATTGTGTTAGTAGACAGATTTATAACTCTAGTAACCGTAGTTCCGGCTCAATAATATTGTAATAAGCAGTTACATAATTAGTAATTATTGGTATGATATGTTACTGATCAGATGTCAGCTTGATAATAGTTCATAAAGGCACAATTCACACATAACCAGTTGTGCCAAAGATCATATTATTACATTAACCATTTTCTTATATTATATATAATGCATGCTTGATATTGAAATAATTTTATTAATATATAAGATGGTTACCAGCTTTTAATATACTGAACAATAGTTTAAGCACTGTTTACATTTATGGTATATAGCTAAGGCTCTAATCCAGAGCAGTTTACAATGATATTTGAATTGCTGTTAGGCCAATGTAGTGTTAGGAGTCTTGCCCAGGGACTCTTATTGGTGTTGCACAGCATAGTTAACTAGACCTGTAATTGAACCCCCATCTCCCACATGGGGTGGCAGGTCCCTGGCGGGTAGTGGTGTTATCGGCTGTGCCACACAAACAACTTCTTACTAGAATACAAACAAATGAAGCACTTGTTTCTCCAGGCACAGGCACTCTACCTGTATTTGAATACAGTACAGACTCTTTTGATTCCTATTCCTGGCTGCATGGGCTGCTTTTCCACACAGAACTGCCCCCTCTGACCTCTAAGCAATTCGCTTGGTTGCACGACGGAGTCCATTCTTGACCTCAGCGATATGATGTCAGCGACACAGATGCTCTGCAACAGATACACTTTCTGAATTTGAGAGACTGCAAAAGAATCACGTGCATCAGACAGACACATGCACCAGTCAGGTAAAGGTAAAGGTTTAGCAGCTCATGCAACCTGGTATGAATCTTGCGAATATTGCTCCCTGGTTTTTATGTAAATGAGGAAGCTATGGACTAAGCTATTGGAACACTAAGCACGGTTGTAAGTCGCTCTGGATAAGAGCGTCTGCTAAATGCCTTAAATGTAAATGTATTGACTATTTGTCATTAATTATTTGTTTGTAAACAAATAATTAATAAAGATTCATCATACTGTTCCCTCTCGCTTTGTCCCATCACCGCACAACCATTTTCAATGATTGTCCTAGCCAGTGAAAGTGGAGCCTGGACATTTCCTATTTCTCTAATTATGCAAAAATAAATAAATAAATAAATATAATGTGACTGTAAAATTCTAGAGGGTGTCCAATAGTGTGAACTCAAAGGTGCTAGTCAGTACACAGCTCAACACATAATTTTCATATTTTTCATTTAAACACACAAAAAAGGTTGACTTCATTGCAGAAAGGTGTTTTGGTGTTGCTACATTGTGGGACAATCAAAGGGACTTGACTCCTTACCATGTGGCCATGAGGGACAAGGATGCTGTCTCACCTCCTGCTATGAAAATTCAGGGGTATGGCTAACATAAGGCCCAGCCCACTTGTTGTTTCTGCAGTGAATAGCTAACACATTTTAATATAGAATTTTAAAAAAATTAATTAAAAATATACATATTTAAACCCCCGGGAAAGTTGATACTTAGGGGTCAGGGCACAGGTGGAATCACCTCAGTCTCTTTATGGGCATATAAATGGGTTAACAGCGCTTCTGGGAAGTATATAAGAAAGAAATTTGGCTTTTTGACTTGGTTTTTTTATTGTTTGTATTTTTTTTTTTTTTTGTAACTTAAAGCATTACCTAAACCCACTGGAGTGAACATTTTGTCCTAACGTAGTCAAGAAACTGTAAATGAATGTCAGTGAACAGACCTATTTCATAACGTACTCAGGCATTCAAACAAATATATATTTAATTATCATCAGTGTATTAATTTATTGTATTCAGCATACAGAAGCATATTTTAAAGTATGCTTTAGGATATTTCAGTATTCAATATGACAAAAACTAACTAGCAATTAATAAATAAAAATTAGGGAAAAAAAGATAATAAAAAAGATAAATGCAGTTTTATAACTGCATTGCCGGATAATTAGTGATACTCACATATGAGCTAGCTGTACAAAAAAATTAGTCACCTTGTGTCTTTAAGGTGGTAGTAACTTTAGGCTCCTATAAATACTGGGCGAAATATATACCTTCAGGTTGTGAGTGATAGGATCCATAGATTGAGAAGAGGTGGTACAGTGCAGTGAATGTCTCGTTTCATGTGTGGAAAATTAGTCCAAAGCAGATGTTAATGACTGGCTAAAAGGAGGGACTGTGTTTGGGCGTGGTCAAAGACCATATTGTGAAGGAAGTAGCTGAATCTGCAGGCGTATGGAAGCGTATGGTAATACAGGTCTACCAGCAGTGGCTAAAATCCCAGTCTACAGGAAACTCTCCTCAAAATGGGGCCAGGGAAGGCATCCACCAAATCTGGCCCAACTGCACAAATTTTTTGATGCAAGAGTGTTAACTTGTCCTGTCCATGCCTAATCCAATCACAGCTATTTGTGCTTGTGGACACATGTTACACATTATTAGGCATGTTTGAGTCACATGTGGCTAATTTCTTTTTCTCCAGTGAGCTTATGCATTAGCATAAACATAGTATGTGTAAACATGAAAACCATATATTTTCATACTTCATAAGTTTGAAAAGTAAATGCATTACCTAATACCCTGCATAAATTGGGAAACTGGTATACCTGAGCAACACAATGGCTGAAGGGCATGGAAGTTTCATCACTCCAGCACTGAATTTATGCCATTATCTCAGCATAAGCTAATAATCCCCTACGAGTCATGCTAACCAAGGAACTGTAACCTAGAGCGTTCATCACGCAGGCTATTCTCATTCACTTTGGGGATTCTCTTCATTAACAAATTGCCATATAAACGTGTCAGGGAAAAATACATAAACGCCAAAGGAGTGTTATTAAAGACGAAAGGGCCGAATGCAGCCGTGAGAAATTGATCTCGGCGTTAGGCCGGTCTCTGCAGCCCAGCCAGATTCTGCGGGCAGCCGGCACAGTGTTCTCTTGCTGGGGCAAACAGGGCTATAAATCTTATTTATGCTGTACTTTCTCATGCCTTCATCTCAAGGTGCTGCACAACACATACATCTCGCGGCCCCCGCCCAGGCCTAATTTAATTAATTACACAGAGCCGCAAAGTGACCTTTGAAACTCGGACGCTTAAAAATTACCAGGTACAAATCGGGTATCAGTTCAGTAAAAATAAAAGGAGGTGGAGGAGGAGGAGGAGGAGTGGGTGGGTGAAGAGAGGAACAAAGAGAGAGAGAGTGGAGAACATAATGCTGAGGTGAACGGGGACCAGGTGAGGCACAGGTGTTTGGATTCTGGGGTACTGTCAAGTTTCTAGAGAATTCCACACCAAACCAACATTAGATAGATAGATAGATAGATAGATAGATAGATAGATAGATGGATAGATAGATAGATAGATAGATAGATAGATAGATAGATAGATAGATAAAGGCAGCTCAACAGCCTCCAAAAAGTCTATTTTGCAAAGTTGGTTTGCGCCAGGTATCAAGTTATGTTCATCCTGGGTTTGCTACTTTTTGGACAGATTAGCCACAGCCAGATTTCATAAGGCAAAGGCTGCACCAATTCAGGCTATCAGTTTTAACTTGAGTCAAGTCGAGTCAACATGTGTTTATATAGCACTTTTTACAACAGATGTTGTTGTGACAAAGAATATGGTATCCAAGCCCCCAGTGAGCAAGCCAGAGGCAAGGAGAAACCCCCTCAGTTCAAGAGGAAGAAACTTTGAGAGGAACCAAGACTCAAAAGGGGAATCCATCCTCCTCGGGTCAACACCATATAACAAGCAAAGGGAAGGAGTGTTCAGTGTTTTGTAAGGTATAGGAATAAATGTCTGATTAGTCTGTAATTAAATAGCAGGGTCATCAGATGGGTCAGCAGGACGCAGGCCAGGTGGTGGTTAAGGCAAGCAGTGGCTCCCAGTCAAGTAGATGTAGTAACAGAATCAGACCGCACAGGATGGGCAGCAGTTCAGCTCAGGCAAACAGAACATACCAATGGTTAGCTTTGACAGAAGATTTGAAGATTTGAATACACTATATGGTGATCACAGAGTGCAGCAGTGACTCCGGCAGAGAGCCAGAAGGTCACAAAGACATGAGAGCACCCCTCTGCTCCACTGTCAACAAACCTGAGCGAACATGAAGAGCAGCGGGACGACAGCACCAACATTCCCAGCTTTCCAAACACTCTGTCTAGCAGAAAAACTAATTACCAAGAGCTCATCTGAACAGATGGTTTTAAGCCTGGATTTAGAGACTGAGGATGTGACCGGGTCCCGAACACTGACTGGTAGGTTATTCCAAAGCTGGGGGGCCTTGTATGAAAAGGCTCCGCCTCCTGATGTAACTTTGTTAATTCTAGGCACTAATAGAGAACCCGCACTTTAAGACCTAAGGTCACATGACGAATTATAGTACGAGATAAGTTCAGTGAGGTAAATAGGAGTGAGGCCGATTAGAGCTTTATATCTCAGAAGATGAATTTTATAATCAATGTGGAATTTAACTGGTAACTAGTGTAAGTTAGATAAGACTGGACTGACATGGTCAAACTTTCTAGTTCTTGTAAGGACTCGGAGCGGTTTGGACTAGCTGAAGTTTGTTAAGGCTTTTGCTGGAACAACCAGAAAGCAGGACCTTATGCTAATCCAGCCTTGAAGTAATAAAGGCTTCTCTGCATCCTGTAGGGACAGTGCATTTCTTAATTTCGCAATATTGAATAGTTGTAGAAAAGCTATTTTACTGATATTAGTAATATGCTCATCAAAGGCCAGATCAGGATCGATCGTGACACCAAGACGCTTTACAGATGTACCTGGTGTGACTAAGAAGCTATTAAGATTAAATGATAATGCATACAGCTTGTATACACTTGCGCTAACAGTCTATTATGCCTTTAACACAGTCCCCTATCTTGCATCCTGTATCCTCTACCTAAATCCTGCTACTCACCTTTAAAACCTTGCCTGGACTAGCACCTAGCACCACCTATCTGTTGGCCCTCTTACATCCTTATGCTCCATCTCATAAGCTAAGGTCCTCTGACTCCGGTCTCCTAGCTGTTCCTAGGTTCAGGCTTTCCTCTATGGGTGGCAGGTCGTTTAGTGTTGATGCCCCCACACTCTGGAACTCCTTACCTTCGTCTATTCGCACTTCTGCCTCTCTTTCCATCTTTAAAACCAACTTAAATCGTTTTTAAATTGTTTTTTGAGATTGTAAAGCCGCTGTTATTAAGTTGAAGTGTATCATCTGGTCTAGCTGATATATACAATTGTGTGTCTTTGGTATAGCAGTGGAAATTGATGCTATATATTCTGGCTATGGTATAGCAGTGGTAACATATACAGTATAAGGTAAATCAAATAGGTCCTAAGACAGAGCCTTGTGGAACACCATACTTAAGTTTTGTGTGATCTGAACCATGAACGAGATATTCCTGTTACTCCTACAAGGTTTTACAGGTTCCAGAAGGCTCTACAGAACAGGCTTGGTCATTTTCGGAAAAAACTTTCTTGAGTAAACTAGTCGGAATTGGATCTAGTAAGCATGCAGATCATCATGAGGATGAAATAATTTGGAATAGCTCTGTTTGATGGAGTAGAGTAAAAGATCCCAGCCTTCCGCAGTAGTCAAACTGTGCTCTAGATCGGCATTAGATGTACAGGGCGGTATTCTTGAAGCTGTTAGTTGTGCATTTTGTATATTTAGTCTAGTCATTTCAATTTCATTATTGAAGAAATTCATAAAAACATCGTTATTGCATGCTTACGGTATCTGGGGCTCAGCCGCAGATTGACTCTTGGTGAATTTAGAGATTGTGCTAAATAATAATCTCGGATTTTTCTTGTTATTGTCAATCAGTGAAGATAGATAACCAGAACGTGCTACAGTTGAAGCTCTTCTATAGTCTATGAGGCTATCCTTTCAGGCAGACTGGGATACTTCAAATTTAGTCAGTCACCATTTACTCTGTAGTTGTCTGACAGTCTGTTTTAGAGCTCGAATGTGATAGTTGTACCACGGAGCAAGTCTTTTCATCCTAATGCTTTTACGTTTTAATGGAGCCAGCTTATTTAAAGTAGAGTAAAAATTGTCCTCCAAGCATTTGGTCTGAATATCTGTCATAACATGCTTAACACAGTATTGTGTGGATAAACCTATAGTATGACTGAAGCTGATTTCGTATGAGATTAGACAAGGATCTGAGACTGCTGTGGTCTGAGGAAGAATAGTACTCATTACTATGGCTGCGGTAATGAGTTGGTCCCATTGTATTCTGAGGGATACTAAACGAGTCTAAGATGGATAAAAACGCCTTACTTAGTGGGCCCTGTGGTTTGTCTAGGTGGATATTAAAATCTCCATCAATTATTACTTTATTTGAAATTGCTACTAGGCCTGATAAAAAGTCAGCAAATTACTATAAGAACTCAGTAGGGCCCTGGTGGCCTGTAGACTGTGGTTAGTGAAAACGAGTGTCTTTTCGTTCTTTGATCACTTATATTGAGAAACTGAATTTCGTAAGGAGAGAATGTGCAGCCTGCTTTTTGGTTTATTCCTAAAGAACTAGAGCAGATACCGCGGCTGTTTAGACGAGGAGTGTGTAAGTAACGGTAGCCTGTTTGGGTGGCTTAATTTAGACCTATATACTCTTCAGGTCTAATCCACGTTTATGTGAGACGCAGTGCATCAAAATTATGATCAGTATTGACTTTGTTAACAATGACGGCCTTAGTTGTGAGGTATCTGATATGGAGCAGACCTAGTTTCAGACTATATGGTCTGACACAGCCTCAATTTTGTGGATCCTGTGTCTCTAGGCAGCCAGCAGACCGTCGGTTTAGCCCGTTTGTCTGCTACCTAGCCTTGGCCCTGGTTTATCAACGATTACCCACCCATCCGCCCCACAGTGAGGGCTCTGCTGCACTCTAACCAAGGTAAACCATACACCATAATACAGTGTACTCTGGACACAGTGTTTAAACACTACAGCAGCACTGCTGTGTCTGATCCACTTGTACCAGCACAGCACTAATGCACCACCACCATTGTCAGGGTGCTAGTGCAGTGCTAAGAATGATGTGCACTGTCCAAATAATACTGCTCTGTGGGGGTCCCGTAGGCGTCCTCACAATTAAAGAACAGGCTATAATGGGACTAGCAAAGAATGCAGAGAAACAGATGGACTGCAGTCTGTAGATGCATTAATGCAAAATGTATCCTGTCCAGATAAATAACTCCTCTCCAACTCTCTCTCTCTCTCTCTCTCTCCCTCTCACTCTGTCTCTCTCTCTCTCTCTCTCACATTTTTCCATGCATGTTTTGGATAGTTTTGTTGATCCATTCACCATGAAATGCCCACCCAATGTCAACATGTGATCAAATGATGCAAAAAAATTAATACTCACCAAAAATGGAGATACGTGGTTTTCATTGGACAGCGACAATTTTTATATATTTCCTTTAGCATGTTGACCAGTTGATGTTTTATGTGGAGTGGACACTTGGACATGGAGACGTATGTGTTACATCTCTGTCTGTCTATCAGTCTGCCTGTCCCTGGTGGTGTCTCACAACGCCCCCTCTGGTTACTTTGTTTTAGCACAGCTCTTGCTGCTTCCCCTAGCTCCGCCCACTCCCACACCTGAGACCTATCTGTTGCCTATTAGGACGTGTATTAAGACCCCTTTGTTTGCCCTGTCGGTTTGTGAAGTCTCTGCTGTTTGCCCTGTGTTTGTTCCAATCTGTTGTCTCCTTGGTATTTCTGGTCTGTTCTGTCCCCTGTGTTAAGTCTGAGCTGTTGTCTGTTTTGTTTGTCTCCGCCTTCTGTTCTTTATCAGAGTTTTGTTTCTGCTTTCAATTTATGGACATGCCGTTGATAATACCAACTTGTGTGTTGACCCCTGTTACCCGGACTCATTCCAATAAATCCACTATGCACTTGCATCCCGCCTCAACCCAATCGTTACAGTATGTACTGTACCGCTTTTTATTTTCTTCGCCGTGATTTTTCATTTTTATGAAATCTTGATTGTACTTTAAACAGTTTAGGGGATATATGGTTTTAGGCTGCACCACCCACCTCTACAAAGCCCCCGGAATTTAGTAAAATAACCATTCGAGTGGAAATAAAAGCAGCTTCATTTGAACAGGTGTTAAAAAAATTTAAATCACCTCAGGAACCGTTCCCTGCAATTCCCAAGAGTCTATCCACCATCTATCTACGTAGGAACTGACATTTGTTAAACACTATAATCTTCTCTTTTCAACTTTGATATTAAAATGAAAAGCCAAAAAATCGAAAAAGAGAGGTGGAGCAAAAGCTAAGCAACTAAGCTTTCACCAGCAGAACAGAAAGGAAGTCAAAAAAAAAAAAAACAAGAAGGAATTAGGAACTAATTATAACTGAACACAGCTGAGGTTAGGAAAGTTGAAAGTTACAAAGGGTCAGATACTAATCGTCCATCCAAAGTGTTTTTAAAGGAATTCTAATCCTAAATTTCAGGGTAATTTAATCATGTAAAAACACTCATTCAAAAGAATAGCCGCACCCAGAAGGAAGTGTGGGATTGCAGTGCTATTGGGAAGGAGGGTAAAGGTTACCAGGATCTATAAATTAAGATAAACTCAAACTGATATGGGCATTATTTACTGAGCTAGGCATTCAGAAGTAGGGCTAAAGTAACATGCCAGAACTTTCAGCATGGAGTGGTAGAGGGTTACATTACATTTACGGCATTTAGCTGACGCTCTTATCCAGAGGTTAATGATTACAGGTAGGCCAGTGTAGTGTTAGGAGTCTTGCCCAAGGACTCTTATTGGTGTAGCCCAGCATAGTCACCCAGACTGGGATTCGAACCCCAGTCTCCCACACGTAGAGGTGACACCCTGAGTAGTGGTGTTACCCACTGAGCTACACCAACCTAATGGGGTTCTAATGGTGTCCAAGACAAAAGCAAGACTCGGGACTGAAGATGACCTGCCGCCATACTGATGGACACTATGACAGTCTGGCACGACACCATAGCATTCTTTGCTGACCTTGACATGGTAGTCATCTAGTCCTGCCTTGTGCAGCTGTAACAGCACTTGCGCTAACAGGATAGCTCCTGAAGGGCATCAGTTCTCGCCTAATGTCTACAATTGTGGCTGCCGGGTCAGGGTGAGGTACTGCGATAAGGGTCATCTTTGCTTACGAGGCTAAGCATGAAACTTAAATCATTCGTATGTCTCACAGCGTCAAACCTACCCATCAGATCTCATTCCTGTTGGCTGAAAGGAGCCAGCTGAGGTGGTTCAGGCATCAGATTCAGATGCCTTCTAGTCACTTCGCATTCGGAGGTTTACCAAGAATAGGCCAACTGGGAAGAGACTCAGAGGTCGTCCCAGGACCTCCTGGAGGGACTGTATCTCCAAGCTGGCTTGGGAACGGTTTGGGATTCCCCAGAATGAGCCAGAGGAAGTCGCAGGGGTAGAGCCGTCTTCTCTGCTTTCCTTATTGCAGCCGCCATCCTAGACTGGATTAAGCTGTATAGGAAGATAGATGGATGAAGGGAAGGAGGGATGGTTTTGGCAAAAGTGCTCTTGGAGATTTTCAAAAACAATTTCCCATACCTAAGGCAATGTATTTGTAGCCATTACAGGAAATGACTTTCTATGGTTGAGTGTTTAGAGGCATTACTTTATAGGTCTGGTTCTTATCGTCACCACTGTGATCAATTCAGACTCTACGTTTCTTTAGAATTGTGCATTCCACATCAAACCGATCCAAATGATTTAGTTACATGTTAATTCCTTGTTTATTTTCCAGGAAACCTGAGAAATCAATCTCCCCAAGACCCTTGTGGGAGCTTTAATCACAGACAGTTTGTCAGCAATGGTATCTCATGCGTCCAAAAGTTTATGGACAGCTGCCCGTCAGTGTTTCTTCGTCCTCCTTTACTACAGTAACAGGTTCTCTTCTTATTTCCTGGAAGGCTTTGCAGTAGATGTAGGAGCGCTGGATTTGCATTCACCCACAGGAGCAATGGTGAGGTCAGATTGGATATTGGATGATTAGTTCTGGATCATGAGCACCACTTCAGCTCATCCCAAAGGAACTGGATGGAGCTCCATCTCCCTAGAGAATACAGTGCTCCACAACCCAAAGCTGGGGCTCATGTTCAGCACCACAGCATCCCTTTCAGTTGGCAATGCTATGAAAATTACACAAGCTAGACACGCAGACAAAGGGACATATAGCGTATAGGGTCCAAGTTACCCCCACACCTTGGATGAGGGCAGGAGGAGGCTGCTTCTGATCAAACAGGCGTTGACAAATTCGCAATCCAGCCTGGCAATCAAACATGAAAGCAGCGTCCTGCAAACTGCGAAGAGTACACAAAACCCATCGCGCGGAAATCAGGACTGAGAAGGCGCCACTAGATGCATGGCGCCTGACTCCAGCATCACCTGATGAAGTGTATGGTAATGCGGTGCTTTTGGGTCGGACGTGAAATGAGCCGAGCCTCCGAGGTGAGGCCCTCGCAGCGAGACTGAGGTATTTAAAGATGATTGGCAGCCCAGTCACAGTTTGACTCAAATGGAAAGTGACACATCTGTTGATTTGGCTGGAGCCTACATATCCGCTACAAACTAGAACGTGCCGCAGGAGAAAGCCGATGGCCTGGCTGAGTGCTGATGATGTAGGTAGCTGGTATGCTTATGTGAGATGCTGAGGTAGAGCGGGCAACGAGCAAGTACAAAAAACAAAAGCGTTATTATTCAAGGCAGGCCTTTACATCTTCTCTTGCCATCTGCACTCATACGTGCGGCAAGACAATCAGAAACACAAAGCCTGTTTGATTTCTTTTATTCTGATCAACCCAGGATGATGTCTGGGTTGTCTGGCTAAGCGAAACACAATTGAATTGTCAGGCGCTCGGTGAGAAAGCAAAAGATTGAGGCATCCTTGGATCGGCTTAGCCTTGACAATTCAAATGGGAAGAGTCACTGTATAGCTGAAGGCTTCTCTTCAGTCTTAATGGCTACTTATCTGTCTTCAGAGTTGAGCTCGGTAGCCGCTGTGAAAGAAAAACGGCATTTAAGTGCTCATTAAAAGCGTATTTATTAAGAAAAGCATTTTTTTCAAGCATACTTTCATTTATATATGAATATAGAATTATGCCCATGACAAGTAAAATCATATGTACATATTTTAAAATTTAAATACAGCTTATTGGCTTTACGTGTGGAATTCTATACACATAACCATTCTCTGCTTAAGGCAGTTTGACCCCTTGCACATTTACTAATCGCTGAAAGGGCACTTAAGTGAAGTAAGTATGGCATTTTATGATCATAACATGATTGTATGCATTATTACATATGCCCTATTATGTTACATACCAATACATTATTTATTATTGTATTAGCCATAAGAAATACAGGGGTTGGACAATGAAACTGAAACACCTGGTTTTAGACCACAATCATTTATTAGTAGGTGTAGGGCCTCCTTTTGAGGCCAATACAGCGTCAGTTCGTCTTGGGAAGGACGTATACAAGTCCTGCACAGTGGTCAGAGGGACTTTAAGCCATTCTTTTTGCAGGATAGTGGCCAGGTCACTACGTGATGCTGGTGGAGGTTCGTCCTTCTTGGTGGTATGCTGACATTACCGTGGCTCTTAATACATCACAAAGACTTGCTGTCTTGGTCACAGATGCGCCAGCAAGACGTGCACCAACAGTTTGTCCTCTTTTGAACTCTGGTATGTCACCCATAATGTTGTGTGCATTGCAGTACTTTGAGCAGAACTGCTCTTACCTGCTAACTGAACCTTCACACTCTGCTCTTACTGGTGCAATTAATGAAGATTGGCCACCAGGCTGGTCCAATTTAGCCATGAGACCTCCCACACTAAAATGACAGATGTTTCAGTTTCATTGTCCAACCCCTGTAGAAGTAAGGCAGCAAGTGAAATGCACTCAAATGCAGACATGTGTAGATTTGATAAATAAAAACTAATATAATATTAATAAGTAAGTATACATGGAAACATGAAAGCTCACCGGACAAACATGAGTCATCTACCGAATAGCGTGTAACCAAACACCTCCATGAGCACCAATGATAGCTGCGACTGTATTTGGCATGGACTGGTCAAGTTTCGGGATGTAGGCCACATCAGTGTTCAGACACTCTTGTATTTAAGAACTGGTCAGTTGGGCGGGATTTGGTGGACACCTTCCCTGTCAGAATTCTGATTTACTAATTCCCTGTAGACTGGGATTACAGCCACTTCTGGTAGACCTGTAGGACCATACGCTTCCATACACCTGCAGATTCAGCTACTTCCTTCACACTATGGTCTTTGACACGCCCACATGCAGTCATTCCTTTTAGCCAATCATTAACGTCTGCTCTGGAGCCATTTTCCACACATGGAACGAGACTTTCACTGCAAAGTTAGACTGATATGGGTAATATTTATTGAGCTACAGATACAGATTCAGTATGGATTCGAGGCACCATGTTTGCTACCGCCTTGTATGCTTTGCTAATGTAACTTGCATATGTCTTGGTTTGCAGTTGTAGAGGTGGTCTGTGACCATGGCACCTCCACACACATATACTTTGGTCGTCCCCCACCAAGACAAAAGCAGGACTCAACAGCACTGAAGATAATCGGCTGCCATTCAGTCAGTCAGGCACAACTCCATAGCAGTCTTTGGAGATGTTGACATGGTGTTAAGGGCAGTCGTCTGAACGTCCTGCGTGCATGTGGTTTTGCGTCTTGCTGCCACTTACATGGAGGCCGACTCATGGAGGGCATCACTGCTTCCTGTGTGTCCACAATCATGTCAGTTTGTGCATATCTGAATCTGTCCGTTCTGTCGCTCCACGGTTGGTGTAGATCTCCCAGATGCTTCGTGTAACCGGTGAGTGCTTTGTTCTATCCACTGCTGCCAACAGCGTGCTATGGTAACATCCGCATGTCAGGTATGGGGCACAATATGTCAAAGAGACCATCCCACTTCCTGGAGCCCTACGATGTGATCGCGCTTTTAACTGCTCCAATTGCTTTCCAACTCTTCTCCGTAGCACTTACAACGGATGCTACCAACACAACAGCATGAGTCAGAATGGAAAACACATGCAACCGGTTGACCTTATATAGTCAGTCAGGTACGACGATAAGACATGTCCTTACATGCATGGCTCAACAGGAAACTTGAAATTTTTGCATGGCTCACAATGTCAAACCTACCAACGAACTTTTATCCCTGTTGGTTGCTTCCTTCTGAGTTAGCTAACTGATTGCTAGTTAGTTATATAGCAACTAATATGCAATATAATATCATATCTTTAAATTAGTGGACTTGAGTTGATTGCAAATATAGTTTTTTATTAAGTTTAGGAGTAACTTACTAATAATTTTTTTCCACAGAGAATACTAAAGTATAATATAAAACAAAAAAACAAACATTCTTAGATTCATTTCCATAAAATACATTGATAAATATATCTATTGTATTCTCTATGAATTTCAAGCAAGAAGACGCCTCAGCCAAATGACCAGTAATGCCTCACTTACTTCTAAACCCTTGTATGTCACTGAGGGCCAATTCACCTGCAGTACATTGCCTAATCAATCTAGTGTTCACCATCATTGTGTTCTACCTAATTTGACTAACATTTCCATTCAAGCATGGGGGACAAGTGAAGACAAACTAGGCCTCGTGGTATGCAAAGGTCGTATGGATTAGCTTTCTTTAGCCTGGCCTGGTTGCAGACAAACAAATGGCTGGCTCAGCAGGCTGCACTGTAGATAAACGTGACCCCACAGGTCAGGGGATTTTGCATAAGTCAAGTTTGTTATCCTTCAGCCTTCGAACGGATGAACGTCCTTCCGAGCCATTTTCATCTACGGCTCTTCATCATTACCTCCTCGTCCTATTCTCCTCAACTGTGATGGTGATTGATAGTGCAATAGCTATTACCGTTGTTAGGCTTCGACATCAGGGATGGCACATATCCTTATAGAGCTGCATGCAAAGGTTTTGGCACCCTTGATCAAACATGATGAACTTCAGATGGATGGATGGATGGATGGATGGATGGATGGATGGATGGATGGATGGATGGATGGATGGATGGATGGATGGATGGATGGATGGATGGATGGATGGATGGATGGATGGATGGATGGATGGATGGATTAGCTCAGCGGATAACACCACTACCCACCAAGTATCCACTACCACACATGGGAGACTGGGGTTCGAATCCCAAGCTGGGTGACTATGCTGTGCTACACCAATAAGAGTCCGTGGGCAAGACTCCTAACACTACATTGGCCTACCTGTAATATGATTAACCTTGTAAGTCGCTCTGGATAAGAGCGTCAGCTAAATACCATGAATGGATGGATGGATGGATAGATAGATATATAGATAGATAGATACTGATCCCGAAGGAAATTTAGCAAACTACTGGAAAGGCTGCCTGCCACTGGAAGAATACAGAAGAATTCATTGACTGAAGTGAGGACCAGTACACATCCCGCGGCAGGCGAACACACTTCTACCCATTACAAATGTCCTGTGCAAAAATTGCTGCACTTACATAGTTAATGTTGTATTTTTCCAGTATGATGATATATGTTACATTTAGGAGAAAATCCCATATTTAAAACGTTCTCTACCGAGGATGTGTTCCCTAATGCCTTCATGGGTAATTATGAGGACTTTTAATTATTACTTAATAAATGAATAGATTTAATAGATGAAGGGTTTCACTGCTAATTAGATTAAGCACCGCTTTCATAATTATTATTACTTTTTAATGATGTACAGAGTTGTACAGTGTTGGAAGTGGGCATTACTCAAATGTCGCATCAAAGCTCTTTATACCCAAACTACTTACGGATTGACGTACAGTGTTTTGACATGAAACTTCAAGACACGAATCACAAATTTTGAGCAAGGAACAAATGTGCACATATCGGCAGTATAAATAAACAGATGCCTGTATCTAAAGTATATACAGTAATCAGTTTCAGAATTATTAGAACCCTTTATGACAACAAGCAAAACTATTAAATAAATGTATTAAATCTATGTATTAATAATTCACACAAAAGCCAGTAACCCTCCTGTCACTGAGGTGGTACATACTCTCAGTCAGGGAACGTGGCCGTACCTTTAGTTAGGGAACATGGCTGTACCTTTAGTTAGGGAACATGGCTGTACCTTTAGTTAGGGAACATGGCTGTACCTTTAGTTAGGGAACATGGCTGTACCTTTAGTTAGGGGACATGGGCATGCCTTCAGCTAGGGAACATGGCTGTACCTTTAGTTAGGGGAACATGGCTGTACCTTTAGTTAGGGGAACATGGCTGTACCTTTAGTTAGGGAACATGGCTGTACCTTTAGTTAGGGAACATGGCTGTACCTTTAGTTAGGGAACATGGCCGTAAATTTAGTTAGGGGAACATGGCTGTACCTTTAGTTAGGGAACATGGCTGTACCTTTAGTTAGGGAACATGGCTGTATCTTTAGTTAGGGAACATGGCCGTAAATTTAGTTAGGGAACATGGCTGTACCTTTAGTTAGGGGACATGGCCGTACCTTTAGTTAGGGGACATGGCCGTACCTTTAGTTAGGGAACATGGCCGTACCTTTAGTTAGGGAACATGGCTGTAAATTTAGTTAGGGAACATGGCTGTAGCTTTAGTTAGGGAACATGGCTGTAGCTTTAGTTAGGGAACATGGCTGTACCTTTAGTTAGGGGACATGGCTGTAGCTTTAGTTAGGGGACATGGCCGTACCTTTACTTAGGGAACATGGCTGTACCTTTAGTTAGGGAACATGGCTGTACCTTTAGTTAGGGAACATGGCCGTACCTTTAGTTAGGGAACATGGCTGTACCTTAAGTTAGGGAACATGGCTGTACCTTTAGTTAGGGAACATGGCTGTACCTTTAGTTAGGGAACATGGCTGTAGCTTTAGTTAGGGAACATGGCTGTAGCTTTAGTTAGGGAACATGGCTGTAGCTTTAGTTAGGGAACATGGCCTTACCTTTACTTAGGGAACATGGCTGTAGCTTTAGTTAGGGAACATGGCTGTACCTTTAGTTAGGGAACATGGCCGTACCTTTAGTTAGGGAACATGGCTGTACCTTAAGTTAGGGAACATGGCTGTACCTTTAGTTAGGGAACATGGCTGTACCTTTAGTTAGGGAACATGGCTGTAGCTTTAGTTAGGGAACATGGCTGTAGCTTTAGTTAGGGAACATGGCTGTAGCTTTAGTTAGGGAACATGGCCTTACCTTTACTTAGGGAACATGGCTGTAGCTTTAGTTAGGGAACATGGCTGTAGCTTTAGTTAGGGAACATGGCTGTAGCTTTAGTTAGGGGACATGGTCGTACCTTTTAGTTAGGGAACATGGCTGTAGCTTTAGTTAGGGAACATGGCTGTACCTTTAGTTAGGGAACATGGCTGTAGCTTTAGTTAGGGGACATGGCTGTAGCTTTAGTTAGGGAACATGGCCATGCCTTCAGCTAGGGAACATGGCTGTACCTTTAGTTAGGGAACATGGCTGTACCTTTAGTTAGGGGACATGGCTGTAGCTTTAGTTAGGGAACATGGCTGTACCTTTAGTTAGGGGACATGGCTGTAGCTTTAGTTAGGGAACATGGCCATGCCTTCAGCTAGGGAACATGGCTGTACCTTTAGTTAGGGAACATGGCTGTACCTTTAGTTAGGGAACACGGCTGTAGCTTTAGTTAGGGGACATGGCCATGCCTTCAGCTAGGGAACATGGCTGTACCTTTAGTTAGGGAACATGGCTGTAGCTTTAGTTAGGGGAACATGGCCGTACCTTTAGTTAGGGAACATGGCTGTACCTTTAGTTAGGGAACATGGCTGTAGCTTTAGTTAGGGAACATGGCTGTACCTTTTAGTTAGGGAACATGACTGTACCTTTAGTTAGGGAACATGGCTGTATCTTTAGTTAGGGAACATGGCTGTATCTTTAGTTAGGGAACATGGCTGTACCTTTAGTTAGGGAACATGGCTGTACCTTTTAGTTAGGGAACATGACTGTACCTTTAGTTAGGGAACATGGCTGTATCTTTAGTTAGGGAACATGGCTGTATCTTTAGTTAGGGAACATGGACGTACCTTTAGTTAGGGGAACATGGCTGTAGCTTTAGTTAGGGAACATGGCTGTAGCTTTAGTTAGGGAACATGGCTGTAGCTTTAGTTAGGGAACATGGCCGTACCTTTAGTTAGGGAACATGGCTGTAGCTTTAGTTAGGGAACATGGCCGTAAATTTAGTTAGGGAACATGGCTGTACCTTTAGTTAGGGAACATGGCTGTAGCTTTAGTTAGGGGACATGGCTGTACCTTTAGTTAGGGAACATGGCTGTACCTTTAGTTAGGGAACATGGCTGTACCTTTAGTTAGGGAACATGGCTGTACCTTTAGTTAGGGAACATGGCCGTACCTTTAGTTAGGGAACATGGCTGTAGCTTTAGTTAGGGGACATGGCCGTACCTTTAGTTAGGGAACATGGCTGTAGCTTTAGTTAGGGAACATGGCTGTATCTTTAGTTAGGGAACATGGCCGTACCTTTACTTAGGGAACATGGCTGTACCTTTAGTTAGGGAACATGGCTGTACCTTTAGTTAGGGAACATGGCTGTACCTTAAGTTAGGGAACATGGCTGTACCTTTAGTTAGGGAACATGGCTGTAGCTTTAGTTAGGGAACATGGCTGTAGCTTTAGTTAGGGAACATGGCTGTAGCTTTAGTTAGGGGACATGGCTGTAGCTTTGGTTAGGGGACATGGCTGTACCTTTAGTTAGGGAACATGGCTGTACCTTTAGTTAGGGGACATGGCTGTAGCTTTGGTTAGGGGACATGGCTGTACCTTTAGTTAGGGAACATGGCTGTACCTTTAGTTAGGGGACATGGCTGTAGCTTTAGTTAGGGGACATGGCCGTACCTTTACTTAGGGAACATGGCTGTACCTTTAGTTAGGGAACATGGCTGTACCTTTAGTTAGGGAACATGGCTGTACCTTTAGTTAGGGAACATGGCTGTACCTTTAGTTAGGGAACATGGCTGTACCTTTAGTTAGGGAACATGGCTGTAGCTTTAGTTAGGGAACATGGCTGTAGCTTTAGTTAGGGAACATGGCTGTAGCTTTAGTTAGGGAACATGGCCGTACCTTTACTTAGGGAACATGGCTGTAGCTTTAGTTAGGGAACATGGCTGTAGCTTTAGTTAGGGAACATGGCTGTAGCTTTAGTTAGGGAACATGGCTGTAGCTTTAGTTAGGGGACATGGCTGTAGCTTTAGTTAGGGGACATGGTCGTACCTTTTAGTTAGGGAACATGGCTGTAGCTTTAGTTAGGGAACATGGCTGTACCTTTAGTTAGGGAACATGGCTGTAGCTTTAGTTAGGGGACATGGCTGTAGCTTTAGTTAGGGAACATGGCCATGCCTTCAGCTAGGGAACATGGCTGTACCTTTAGTTAGGGAACATGGCTGTACCTTTAGTTAGGGGACATGGCTGTAGCTTTAGTTAGGGAACATGGCTGTACCTTTAGTTAGGGGACATGGCTGTAGCTTTAGTAAGGGAACATGGCCATGCCTTCAGCTAGGGAACATGGCTGTACCTTTAGTTAGGGAACATGGCTGTACCTTTAGTTAGGGAACACGGCTGTAGCTTTAGTTAGGGGACATGGCCATGCCTTCAGCTAGGGAACATGGCTGTACCTTTAGTTAGGGAACATGGCTGTAGCTTTAGTTAGGGGAACATGGCCGTACCTTTAGTTAGGGAACATGGCTGTACCTTTAGTTAGGAACATGGCTGTACCTTTAGTTAGGGAACATGGCTGTACCTTTTAGTTAGGGAACATGACTGTACCTTTAGTTAGGGAACATGGCTGTATCTTTAGTTAGGGAACATGGCTGTATCTTTGGTTAGGGAACATGGCTGTACCTTTAGTTAGGGAACATGGCTGTATCTTTAGTTAGGGAACATGGACGTACCTTTAGTTAGGGGAACATGGCTGTAGCTTTAGTTAGGGAACATGGCTGTAGCTTTAGTTAGGGAACATGGCTGTACCTTAAGTTAGGGAACATGGCTGTACCTTTAGTTAGGGAACATGGCTGTAGCTTTAGTTAGGGAACATGGCTGTAGCTTTAGTTAGGGAACATGGCTGTAGCTTTAGTTAGGGGACATGGCTGTACCTTAAGTTAGGGAACATGGCTGTACCTTAAGTTAGGGAACATGGCTGTACCTTTAGTTAGGGAACATGGCTGTAGCTTTAGTTAGGGAACATGGCTGTAGCTTTAGTTAGGGAACATGGCTGTACCTTTAGTTAGGGGACATGGCTGTAGCTTTGGTTAGGGGACATGGCTGTACCTTTAGTTAGGGAACATGGCTGTACCTTTAGTTAGGGGACATGGCTGTAGCTTTGGTTAGGGGACATGGCTGTACCTTTAGTTAGGGAACATGGCTGTACCTTTAGTTAGGGGACATGGCTGTAGCTTTAGTTAGGGGACATGGCCGTACCTTTACTTAGGGAACATGGCTGTACCTTTAGTTAGGGAACATGGCTGTACCTTTAGTTAGGGAACATGGCTGTACCTTTAGTTAGGGAACATGGCTGTACCTTAAGTTAGGGAACATGGCTGTACCTTTAGTTAGGGAACATGGCTGTAGCTTTAGTTAGGGAACATGGCTGTAGCTTTAGTTAGGGAACATGGCCGTACCTTTACTTAGGGAACATGGCTGTAGCTTTAGTTAGGGAACATGGCTGTAGCTTTAGTTAGGGAACATGGCTGTACCTTTTAGTTAGGGAACATGGCTGTAGCTTTAGTTAGGGAACATGGCTGTACCTTTAGTTAGGGAACATGGCTGTAGCTTTAGTTAGGGGACATGGCTGTAGCTTTAGTTAGGGAACATGGCCATGCCTTCAGCTAGGGAACATGGCTGTACCTTTAGTTAGGGAACATGGCTGTACCTTTAGTTAGGGGACATGGCTGTAGCTTTAGTTAGGGAACATGGCTGTACCTTTAGTTAGGGGACATGGCTGTAGCTTTAGTTAGGGAACATGGCTGTACCTTTAGTTAGGGAACACGGCTGTAGCTTTAGTTAGGGGACATGGCCATGCCTTCAGCTAGGGAACATGGCTGTACCTTTAGTTAGGGAACATGGCTGTAGCTTTAGTTAGGGGAACATGGCCGTACCTTTAGTTAGGGAACATGGCTGTACCTTTAGTTAGGAACATGGCTGTACCTTTAGTTAGGGAACATGACTGTACCTTTAGTTAGGGAACATGGCTGTATCTTTAGTTAGGGAACATGGCTGTATCTTTAGTTAGGGAACATGGCTGTACCTTTAGTTAGGGAACATGGCTGTATCTTTAGTTAGGGAACATGGACGTACCTTTAGTTAGGGGAACATGGCTGTACTTTTAGTTAGGGAACATGGCTGTACCTTTAGTTAGGGGAACATGGCTGTACTTTTAGTTAGGGAACATGGCTGTAGCTTTAGTTAGGGAACATGGCCGTACCTTTAGTTAGGGGAACATGGCTGTACCTTTAGTTAGGGAACATGGCTGTATCTTTAGTTAGGGAACATGGACGTACCTTTAGTTAGGGGAACATGGCTGTACTTTTAGTTAGGGAACATGGCTGTACTTTTAGTTAGGGAACATGGCTGTACCTTTAGTTAGGGGAACATGGCTGTACTTTTAGTTAGGGAACATGGCTGTACCTTTAGTTAGGGGAACATGGCTGTACTTTTAGTTAGGGAACATGGCCGTACCTTTAGTTAGGGGAACATGGCCGTACTTTTAGTTAGGGAACATGGCCGTACTTTTAGTTAGGGGACATGGCTGTACCTTTAGTTAGGGGACATGGCCGTACCTTTAGTTAGGGAACGTGACCGTACTTTTAGTTAGGGAACATGACCGTACTTTTAGTTAGGGGACATGGCTGTATGGATGGATGACATTACTGGATTTTACATTAGCATAAGCTCATATTTATACTTCAGGGAAACTGTAGCTTGAGTTAGTAATCTAGAAATAAATAAAAACAAGGTTTAAGGTTTTAATTATGGAAGATATACAATACATACAATATATAAAAATGACAAATGCTACTATACATACAATCTGTTTATTGGTGCCCTTTTACAGTGGCATCAAACCAGCCCCCCAATCCTAATGCTCATAGAACCCTTCAAAATCAGCAAAATATCAAACGTCAGCCATCAAGTCCCTATCTTCTGCCACAGCTCCCTGTACTGTTAGCTGTCACTCATTCTTTCCAGCAGAAGAGGCTAATGTCAAGTGTATTGTTCCTCCAATATCTGGCCAAACGATACAAACATACAGTAATTGCCTGCGTAGAGAACAATATATTAAACGCATGCTTGATTTCCAATGAGCCATATCCTGATAGAGGTGGTGGCAATTTGTTTCGCAATGGTGAAATGATTGCCATATTGGTTCACAGCGTGCAACGGCAGATAAGCCCATTAATTAAAAACTATGACAGCTGTTTTTCCCAGAGTACATGCTTTTAACATGGCAGACAAGTGGAATCAACACGAGTCATTAGGAGACATAAGCAGTCATGTGCAGACCATATTTTTCCTCTGTCCTGTCCTACAGAAGACCAGTAGCTGTGAGCTCTGCAGTAGATCCAAATTATAGCAGCACAATTGTTGCAAATGCTGTAAATGTACAAGTTATTTGTTTCTGTGCGTGTTTCAGGGCAAGAGGGAATGGGAAGTGGTGGGGGCGGTGGTGGGCCTGATCAGTTGCAGCTGAAAAATTGCTGATGTTGATGCCACATGACATCAAAGCAAAATGTTATGAAATCTGCTGACTCAGCGGGCTATTAGCATACATTAATATTCACTTTGCAAGTATTTTGCCAGTAGTCCCAATTGAAAATGCAAAGCGAAACAGAGCGAGCAACAACTTCTACTCTCAGCTCGTAGCTGTGCAGACCCTGTACTGCCTTTTGCCTTTGGCCCAAGGTGAATTCCAGCTGTGGGTCTCTGGGCAATGTTGCATTGGATCCTGATTTATTCTAAGGAACCCTGCACTGCTCTTACCAAATCTCTGAAACCAGTTTTTCACCAGTTGATTTTCAAATGTCTGTGCAATGCACTCTGCAGATGCCGGACTAAATGGACCCAGCGATGACTGCCCTTAATACCACATCAACATTCCTAAAGACTGCAATGGTGTTGTGCCAGTCATTGAGTGACTGGTGTCAGTCCACCTCCGCCTCTACCGCACCATCTGCAGGAACTGTGTGAGAATATTCAAGCTGCATGGGATGGATTATCACAGGACACCATTAGGAACCTATACAATTTAATGCAGAGAGGTCATTAGCAAACATGGCGGCCCGATGCCATACGGAGAGACACTACTTCTGTATGTGTAGCTCAATAAATATTACCCATATCAGTCTTATATCACCAGTTATTGTTCCTGGTGACCTTTATCTTCCTTCCCAACAGACAGTTGTGTTCTGGGTGCAGTTATTCTGTAGATGGTGAGTGTACTTCACATTTCCAGCACATTTCCATTACTCTATTCAAAACCATTGCATGTCATTTTCGGTGAAACAGCTTTTAAAGGCTCTTCCATAAACAAGTATCTCTAGAATACTACATTTCACACCCAACCACTCTAAATGATTTGGTTTATAACTCATACATTTAATTATGTTGAATATAAAAATCAATCAAGTGGTGTTTCTTTCCGTTTGTGAATGAGTAAAGCGAAAACTCCAGTCATATCACACCCTGGCACTTTAGAGCATTCAAGATTCCAATTGATCATTTACAAAACTGCAATAATCTGCAGATAATAAGAAATGATACATGTACGAGTGCTCCTAATTTGAGTCTCTAGTGTTTCAGAATCCCTGAAACAGAGAGAAGAAACACAAGCTTGCAAAAAACACAAGATTTAGAGATGACCACAAAGTCATAAAAGCACAAACCACACACGCTGAAATACATCGATGCTGACTGAACAACCAATGAAAAAGGGAATATATATATATATATATATATATATATATATATATATATATATATATATATATATATATATATATATATATATATATATGGTTTAAAATTAACATCTGGTAGCATCTCGGAAACCGCTAACTTTGTGGGATGTCCTAGAGCTGCTGTAAGGCAGGTATTCCCAAAATGGATTCTCATTGGCCATTGATGCCAGAGGGGAAAGACGACTGTGTGATCCAGAGCAATCGAGGTGCCACAGTGGACCAGTTAACCTCCATAATGAAAATGGGCGAGCCGAGGAAAGTGTCAGGGATCACCATTGAGCAAACACAGTCACGTCTGGACCCGCAAACTAGATGTATGGCTAAGGCACCAGTGTTAACTAAGGTTCATTATCAACATCGCCTCCAGTTTTTATGGGAGGACTGTAATTGGTCACTGGAGGATTGAAAAACTATCGTCTTCTTAGACATATCCAGGTTTGTGCTGCGTAAAGTGGACAGATGGTTGCAAATACACGGCCAAACACGAGAACCTTCAAGAAACAACCATGGGTCAAATGCTGGATGGTGGTGGCATGCTGGCATGATCTTGGACCTCCACTGCATGAACTCCAGTGGGTAATTGGCAATCATAGCAGATCATGCACATCTATAGATGCCGATATTCTGACAATGCTACCTACAGGACCAATAATGCTATGAACAGGATAACGTCACATCCTTACTCAGCAAGGATGGTGAAGGAGTGGTTGCAGGAGCATGACGGCCTGCTAACTCACCTGATCTCAATCCACTGGAGTACATCTGGGACCATGTGGGTGCCCAGGTTCAACATGCTGACCCACAAGCACACAATCTAAAGAACCTCAGTGCTGTGCCGCAGTGGGAATGGACAAGATTGCCTCCGAATAGCTTTGGTCACCATAAACAGTCCATGTCGCACATCTTTCCATGTTTAAGTAGGTGGTCATAATATTCTGAAATGGGTATCTGATGTATCAACTGCGACTAAAGACAAGAACCCCTAACATCAAGCACTGCAAGCAAACAACAACAACAACAAGGAAAAACATTATAACCAATGGAGCTGTTTATACCAGCTGCCAGTGAAGTTGTGCCACTCCACTTCAGAATGGATGATGAGGAACTTGTCGGTGCTAAGGAGCTAATGGGATGTTAACAGAAAGGAAACAGCTTGGAGATAAACTGCCAGAGTTGTTTATCTGTATCAAGCTGTTTACTGATAGGTCTATGGCTTGTTTAGGTTTAAATACAAGCACGTTCTGTTCCCAGTGTATAAATTCTGAAGGCTTTGCAACAAAATATGATAGGCCTAGTGTAAAGCCCCATTCAGACGGGATTAGTTTTGCATGGGGGGGTGGAGTAATGTAATTATTCCTGAGTTCCTCAGTCTTTTTAGTCCCATCCGAACGCACCATGTCAGTCATTTTTACTGTGTGCAATAAAGATTATAACCTCAGCTATATTAATGCCATGCAAATCAACATGTGTCTGAATATTCCATTATTTCCTGGGCATATGTCTCAGTCATCCAGGAAGCACAAGAAAAGAAAACAACTAATGGAAAGAGTCCCAGCTAGTGGGACTTTGAAACCCAGTGCTACCAAGACACCAAGATAAGTGGGAGTGCAAAAAGAGAGATACCTAATAAAAAAGTGCCTACTCAAACCAGACTGTGGTAAACACCACCAGGCTGCTCCACCGGCAGCTCCTTGCTACCAGCTGGCATCCTGACGTCCTCGTCATCCCCTAGCTAGGCTGTGCTGACAAATCTTATTGTGCTTTCTTGACTGCTGAGTTCTTCAAAATGCTGTTGCTTATCTTTCCATTAGGGGGCGCTATGCCACATAGCAGGCAGGTCACATATAGACACATGCCATTACATGACTTTAGGCACTAACATTGGCACCAACTATTCCACAGCCCAGCATAGTGATGTAACTTACCAGTCCATTAGGGGGCGCTATGCCACATAGTAGGCTGATCAAATGATACGGGATGCTCTAATAAGGTACAAGCCACTACACCCCATAGCACATGAATGTAGGCACTAACACACTTGGCCAACAACTACCCCACAGCGTTAAGGTCATAAGTAAGACTTAACTGTTCAACAGAGCTGTTGGCACACATATCCCCCAGGACTTTAGTATACCATGAACATGGTGGCAAACAACTGGCATACCCCAGCCAGCCAGCTTGAGTTGAGACCCCCTTACCAGTGATTTATGGCCACTTACCAGCCAAATAAGGGGGCCAGTCCATTGGTTTTTATGCCATAGTTTTTTTTTAGCTGATCAAATATAGCTATATGCCATTACATGAATGTAGACACTAACACTGGCTCCAACTACCCCACAGGCCAGCATAGCGCTCTTGCTTGTCAGTCCACTAGGGGGCGCTATGCCACATAGTAGGCCGGTCAAATATAGCCGTACGCCATTATATCAATGTAGGCATTAACACTGGCACCAACTACCCCACAGCCCAGGACAGTGCTGTTTCTTGTCAGTCCACTAGGGGACAATATGTCGCATAGTAGGCAGGTCAAATATAGCCATATGGCATTAAATTAATGTAGGCACTAACACTGGCTCCAATTACCCCACAGCCCAGCATAGTGCGGTAACATATCAGTAGCGAGCAGGTCAAATATAGCCCCAGGCCTCTACATGAATGTAGGCACTACCACTGGCACCAACTACCCCACCGTCCAGCGTAGTGATGTAACTTATCAGTCCATTAGGGGGCGCTATGCCACATAGTAGACCAGTCAAATATAGCCATACGCCATTAAATGAATGTAGGCACTAACACTGACACCACCTACTCCACAGCCCAGCATAGTGCTGTTGCTTGTCAGTCCACTAGGGGGCGCTATGCCACATAGTAGGCCAGTCAAATATAGACACATGCCATTACATGAATGTAGGCACTAACACTGGCTCCAACTACCCCACAACCCAGCATAGTGCTGTTGCTTGTCAGTCCACTAGGGGGCACTATGTCGCATAGTAGGCAGGTCAAATATAGCCATATGCCATTAAATGAATGTACGCACTAACGTTGGCACCATCTACCCCACAGCCCAGCATAGTGCTGTTGCTTGTCAGTCCATTAGGGGGCGCTATGCCACATAGTAGGCCAGTCAAATATAGCCATACGCCATTACATGACTTTAGGCACTAACACTGGCTCCAATTACCCCACAGCCCAGCATAGTGCTGTTGCTTGTCAGTCCATTAGGGGGCGCTATGCCACATAGTAGGCAGATCAAATATAGCCATATGCCATTACACGAAAGTAGGCACTAACACTGGCTCCAACTACCCCACAGTCCAGTGTAGTGCTGTTGCTTGTCAGTCCATTAGGAGGCGCTATGCCACATAGTAGGCAGGTCAAATATAGCCATATGGCATTAAATTAATGTAGGCACTAACACTGGCTCCAATTACCCCACAGCCCAGCATAGTGCGGTAACTTATCAGTAGCAGGCAGGTCACATATAGCCCCAGGCCTCTACATGAATGGTGGCACTACCACTGGCACCAACTACCTCACCGCCCAGCGTAGTGATGTAACTTATCAGTCCATTAGGGGGCGCTATGCCACATAGTAGGCCAGTCAAATATAGCCATATGCCATTAAATGAATGTAGGCACTAACACTGACACCATCTACCCCACAGCCCAGCATAGTGCTGTTGCTTGTCAGTCCACTAGGGGGCACTATGTCGCATAGTAGGCAGGTCAAATACAGCCATATGCCATTAAATGAATGTAGGCACTAACATTGGCACCATCTACCCCACAGCCCAGGACAGTGCTGTTTCTTGTCAGTCCACTAGGGGACAATATGTCGCATAGTAGGCAGGTCAAATATAGCCATATGGCATTAAATTAATGTAGGCACTAACACTGGCTCCAATTACCCCACAGCCCAGCATAGTGCTGTTGCTTGTCAGTCCATTAGGGGGCGCTATGTCACATAGTAGACACGTCACATATAGCCCCACACCTCTACAAGAATGTAGGCACCAACACTGGCCCCAGCTACCCCACAACCCAGCTTAGTACAGCACAACCAACACGACTGAATGGTACTTTATTACACCACCAACAACACCAATTTACGTAGACTCTCCGGCACGTCCTGAATACTTCACATGTGACCATGTCTGCCGTGCATCCATTGCCCGTAGCATATCTGTTTTTTTTTTTTTTTTACAGTGTAGCAGATCCTTCAGGTCAGCTCTAGAGATTAGACGGGGTATCCCTTTGAAGGAACCATCTGAGATGCTTGACAAAATAAAATCTACACTTCAATAAACTCAGATTTAATACACATACGCCGGGATACATCAGCAGCAAAAGTTCCCAGCGCAGCCTGAATGTACACTTCAACACATCAAATATTTTGAAGAGCAACGTTTTTTCCAAACTTTTTTCCCCGCCATCAGCTTCCGAAGCTGACACACACTTTGAAATGTGTTCCCCGTCTTGGATAAGAGATGCAGTTATGAGTTTGCATCTGAAAAAGCTCTTTAGGAGAACGTTGTCAAAAAGAAGGAAACATCAGTGCTTTCAATTATGCATTAGGATAATCTATTGAACCAAACTGTGCAGGAGAATCCAGGACCTGCAAAACAACAGGCTCCCAGCAAAAACGACATGATGCTTTACCGGGACCCGCAGTGGCTGGCTGTATACGGTACACAGGACTAGGGTATGTAGCGATGCAATTAGGTCATCCGTGCGTCTTCGAAGGGATCAAATAAGCCTCGTTAGCAAACGGGTAATATATTCGTGCTAGCTGGCGGTATAATGCTCTAACGGTTCTAATTGTCCCCCTTTTCTCACAGCGGTTTACAAAGAAACGGCTTGAAGTATATCGCAGGGCACCCTGTTTACAGTGGGAACCCTTCCCCACTCCTCTCTCTCTCTCTCTCTTCCCTTGTGCATTAAAACTGTAGACTAATTGCTGCTGTTTACACTGACAACTTTTTTTTCTCTCTCTTGATGCCATTTCCATTGTGCCCACAGTATACAGTCCCAATTCCAAACACAAAGAAAGCCTCTTTGCGGCCCCTCCCTCTGCCTCTATTGGGGTCACCCGCATGCATAACTTTCTTCTTTCAGTCTTTAGGCACACTGTATGTCAACTAACTGAATACTCGTCTCCTACACAATGACTCACTGTAATTGCTTTGTGTCACTCATTATAACATGGCCATAAGAGAAAAGCACAAAAGACGCCTGAACGTTAAGCAACTTTCGGCGTGGTTGTAATAGTTTATTGGGTAACACTTTCCACAAATCTTTTATTTATGGTGCATTATAAGTGAATTCATAAAGATCTATAAAGCATTCATGATGCTTTATAATACTTGACTTAAGCCTTTATAACTGTACATAGATGTTCATAATCACACACACAAAATGTGGTAACACCACAGTGTAAGGATTCATAGCACAAAGTGACATGATGCATTATAATCTATATACTGTTGAGATCATTGATGTAATCTCTAGCTGTCTGCTCATATATGCAGACATAGAAATCCTGTATATTGTCTATATGTAATTTGTAAAAGTCCAAACTAGCGATTCTCGTATTGCTCTGTTTAAATGTTCATACAGTATTTAAGGCAATCTGGTTTCTGTCTTGTCATGTCTATGTGCTTATGTTTGTTTTGGTCTTTTGCTCCTCCTGTCTCCACCCTCTTGTCAGGCCTCTCATCTGTTTCTGGCTCCGCCCCTTCCCCAGGTGTTCCTCGTTAGGCCTTGTTTTATACTCCATGTTCTGCCCTTTGTTCTTGCTTGGGGTTTGTCCTCCCACCAGTCTTTGTCTCCATGTCGGTTGTTTGTCTCTGCTAGTTGTTTCGGTTTCCAGTTCGTGTTTTGTTTCTCAGTTCTCCTAGTGTTTTTGGTTTTGATCTTTTGTTATTAAATACTTGCACTTGCATCCGGTCTCCATGTCTTGTCTCCATGTAACACTCATAAAATCACATTACATACATTATATGGCCAAAGGTATTCACTCATCCATCTAAATCATTGAATTCAGGTGTTCCAATCACTTCCATAGACACAGGTGTATGAACCCAAGCACCTTGGCATGCAGACTGCTTCTGCCAGCATTTGTGAAAGAATGGGTCGCTCTCCCCGTATACATTTGGGAAAATTGCAGCAACCTGTTAGAAGTGGCGGTCTTGGACTTCCAAAGCTTTTATTTTATTATTATGCGTTCAGCCTCCGGCATCTGGCCCATTGGTCACTGCCTCCTGAAAGGGCTCCTCCATGGTATGGAATTGAGTATTCATTATCTGCGCCACTCCCACTGTTTCATTGCCTGTCCACGAAATCATCACCCCGTGATAGATCAAACCCCATTGTTTCAAATTTACAAAAAATATGGAATAGAGTTAGCCATATACTTAAATTTAATCCATACTTGAATAAATCTTCTAGCATTTGGCAAAATCCAAAGTTATGTATTGGGAAATCCCCCTTTATGTGGAAGGAATGGATTAACTGCGGTATTTTAACTATAGGAGATATGTATGATAATGACGCATTGAAATCATGGGACCAATTGGTGCAGGAATTCAACCTGCCCAGTTCACAATTTTGGAGGTATCTGCAATTAAATCATATGCTCAAGGGAATTTTTGCACAATATCAAAACAGTCCTCAGCAGGCAGAATGGGTATCCGAGATTCTAAATATATATGGAAAGGGACATGAAGTGTCTGCTTTTCTACTCTTTACTTTTAAGAGAGTCTAATAATAAGGCAAGCCATATAGGTCTTAGGACAGTTTGGGCAAAGGACTTGAACATGCCATCAAATGATGAAAAACTGTGGGATAGGATTTTTCAGAATATATCAAAAATGTCAAGGGATCTTAGAGTTAGACTTATTCAGTTTAAGATTCTGCATCGATTCTACTGGACACCTAGTAGACTATATAAGCTTGGCCTTAAAGAATCATCAGAATGTTGGCGGTGTCAGAATGAGGAGGGTACTCTGGTACATGCTTTGTGGTCCTGCTCTAAACTTCAACAATTTTGGCTAAGTGTTCATGAACATATATCAGAAATAACAGAAATCACATTTTCCTTCTGTCCCAGACTTTATATTCTTGGAGATCCTACAACCTTGGCTCACTGTCATAAACCTACAGCTGATTGGATCCATACTGGTATTATGATAGGAAGACAAATTGTGCTTAGAGGGTGGAAGTCATCATCAGCACCTTCTGTACAGGAGTGGCTTAGTGAACTGGCAAAGGTTGCAGCATATGAGAAGATGTCCTTTAGAATGTGGGGTAAAATTAACAAATACTATGATAAATGGGGTTTATACTTAGAGAGGTATATAGAGGAGTGAAGTGCTTATTGAGTCCTAAATCACTGTTATTATTTGTATTGTTTCTATTATCTATTGGGTTTTATGTTGGAGTACCGTTGAATGTGCATCATTAATGTAAGAAATATTTACATACTATTGAAATGTTTACATATTATTGTAACTTGTATGTGTTTTGTTGTTGGTGTAATTTTTGTTTTGTGTGTGCGAGCACGTGTGTGTGTGTGTATGTGTGCTCAGTTTAATGTGACAGTGTTACACATTTGAAAATCAATAAAATACAAGTCATAAAAAAAGAATGGGTCGCTCTCAGGAGCTCAGTGAATTCCAGCATGGTACTCTGATAGGATGCCACCCTTTGCAACAAGTCCAGTCGTGAAATGTCCTCCCTACTAATTATCCCACAGTCCACTGCCAGTGGTATAAAGTGGAAGCGATTGGGAAAGACAGCAACTCAGCCACAAAGTGGTAGGACACATACAATGACAGCGCAGGCTCAGCGGATGCTGAGGCACATAGTAGTCACCAACTTTCTGCAGAGTAAGTCAACTACAGACCTTCAAACTTCATGTGGCTTTCAGATTAGCTCAAGAACGGTGTGTAGAGAGCTTCATGGAACGGGTTTCCATGGACAAGCATCTGCATCCAAGCCTTACATCACCAAGCATCGAATGCAGTGGTGTAAAGCACCGCTGTCACTGGACTCTAGAGCAGTGGAGACATGTCCTCTGGAGTGAGGAATTATGCTCCTCCATCTGGCAACCCGATGGACAAGTCTGGGTTTGGCGGTTGCCAGGAGAACGGTACTTGTCTGAATGCTTTGTAACAAGTTTGGTGGAGGGGGGATTATGGTGTGGGGTTGTTGTTCAGGAGCTGGGCTCGGCCCCTTAGTTCCAGTGAATGGAACTCTTAATGCTTCAGCAGACCATGCGATTCTGGACCATTTCATCCTCCCAATTTTGAGGGAACAGTTTGCAGACAGCCCCTTCCTGTTCCAAGTTTGGTGTGGAAGAACTTGATTGGCCTGACCTCAACCTGATAGAACACCTTTGGGATGAATTAGAGCAGAGACTGAGAGTCATCCAACATCAGTGTCTGACCTCACAACTACACTTCTAGAAGAACAGTCCAAAATTCCCATAAACACATTCCTAAACTTTGTGGAAAGCCTTCCCAGAAGAGTTGAAGCTGTTATAGCTGCAAAGGGTGATCCACCATCATATTAAACTCTATGGCTCAAGAGTAGAATGTCACTTAAGTACATATGTGTGTGAAGGCAGACGAGCAAACACTTTTGGTAATATAGTGTATGTATTTATAAAGCATTTTTTTTTTAGTTTTATGGATACCAGATTCATAGAAAGTGTTACTGTTTATTCCTATATATGACTTAGTTTCACATCTACAGCTCTTCAACTTCAGCAACCCATTTCTCCCAGACAGCTGTCAAATATGTCTATCTGATAGAGCTAACAGAGACTGAATGTTATGCCAATATTGCATTGTATTTTAGGCTGGCTCATCGTCTCTATTGCAAGACGTCAGTTTTAAGATCTTTAAAATTGTCATGAATGACACACTATATTGTAAGACCCAACGTCAAACCTGTGTGGGGAGCAGTACATAACTGTAAGTGTAAGGGTGCTCATTTCATATCGCATTTCAAAAAGAAGCTGGTCTGTAGAACGCAAAGGTCAACATGAAGGGAAAGCCAAATAAATAAATAAATAAAACAGAAGACTAGAAAAGGATGTATGGCCACATGTATGGCCACATAAGATGAGGCAACTCCTTATTAAAGCCCAATGTTTCGGATCGGGATTTCCAACAAGCTCAAAGATTTTGATTCAGGTGTCTGAATACTTCAGGTCAGGTGTCTGAATACTTTTGGCCATATAGTGCCACAGTCAAAGTACACTTTGCAGAAATGGATTATTATGTGATGTAAAACATTTAATGTTTTTTTTTTTTTTTTACTTGTACCACAGCACTGGGGCTATCTATGCTAACATTAATGCTGGCATGATGCAATGCCTGTTAAACCTAGGGAGCAGTTTGTATTGACTCAGAAAGACTAAGCTCGATTTAGGAAAGTAGCTGCCCATAAGACACTGCCCACAGGATGCTGCCCATATAACACTGCCCACAGGACTGGTGGCTGAATAGTTTTGGTTGGTGGTCTATTCTCAGTCCAGCAGTGACACGGAGGTCTCCAGCATCACTGCTGTGTCTGATCCACTCACACCAGCACAACACACGCTAACACACCACCACCATGTCAGGGTCACGTCAGTGCTGAGAATAATCCACCACCCCCATAATGCCTGCTCTGTGGGGGTCCTGTGGGGGTCCTAACCAATTGGAAATGTAAAACCGAACCTACATGTATGTACATAGAAAGTAAAGCTGGAAATATGAGTTGAGATACATTCATGGAGGCCTTAGGCAGCTGCATATGTGGTGCTTATTTAATATTTTCCAACTCCTTTATTTTAAAAAACGCTATTATTATTTTTCCATAGAAACCAAACCAGACGGAAAACGAGACAAGGAGAGACGAGGTCCTTAAGAGCAGCTTTCTAAAAAAACATCTCTGAGAAAAGAATGTCTGTGAGCAAGAACGAGCATTCCATCCTCTTTATTGTTGCTGAAACAAGAAGTTATCCATCACTGACCAATCAAAAGCGACCAGAAGCTGGAAGCATTTCTTTTCTCGAACCCAATACAAACAGTCGTATATATGGACTAATGGGCGCAGAAAGACGGCTACCAATGGTCCATTTTAGGCAGCACTGGAGCAATCTTTTCAGCTTTAAGCCTCTATGGCTCTTTGTCCCCTACAGCTGTCTTTATATTCTGCATCTTTGTTCCCAGAAAGCTACAGCAGTGGCAGTGATCCGTAAATCTTGACAGAGAATTGAGTTTTTACTCTGTACTCAGGAGGACACAGTCCAAATTAATCTGTAGCCGCCGACTGGATTCAGGTTCAAATCTCATTTGTCCATCCGAGTTTAGCAGACTCAATCTCAGGCAATTTGCTCAATTTAGGGATTTCCATTCGGTCTTCAGGGTAAATTGGGAACCTGAGCAGATGGGTAATCTGTGAAGCTACAATGATTCTCTAGCCTGTCACCGCTGACACCATTGTCAGGCATTTGTCTGCTAATACAGAGGCTGTTTCGACATTAGCCAATCATAGCCAACCCAATAAGGGCTGAAAAAGATTTTGCTGGGTAATCACTGTTGGATCGCATGTCTGTATGGAGGAGAAAAGTGGGAATTCAGTCAAACAGCTAGCACAGAGGCTAGCAAACAGTCGTATCGGTGTAGCTGTTGATGTAAACCTACTGGCTATTTACTGGCTAACAGGCTAACGCTAGCTCTAAGGGGTTAACAAGTCTTTATAGTGTCCACCTACATGGATTTGTTTCAGCAACATCCCAATTTAGGAATTTCCATGCACTCTTCAGAGTAAATTGGGAACCTGAGCAGGTTGGTGCAAGCTACAATGATTCTCTAGCCTGTCACTGCTGACACTATTGTCTGGCATTTGTCTCTTAATGCAAAGGCTGTTCAACATTAGCCAATCATTAGCCAACCCAAGGGATGACCAAGTCCTTCCAAAGTCCGCCCCATCACCCCAAGCAAAAGAGCAAAAGCTGTAGAATGAACATTAATACACATGTAATAACTTTGGTATAAACCTAAATTGCACCAGTCCTTCTCACTCAACAAAAAAAAATTTAATAAAAAAAAAAAAAAAGACATTCATAACGCTTGCTGGGATAAAAATTAATTCCCTGTGAAGCCATGCAATTCTTAACAATGTGATGATACATTTCTGATATGCAATCATCCAGGGACTTTTGGACAGAAAATGAAAGCCGGCATCTCGAAGAGATATGAGGCGGTTGCCAGTGCTTTGCCAGATTATTGTTTTTGCGCATTTCGCTTGGGTCTTGTTTACATTGGAGCACATTCACAAGACACACTGGCTGGGAAAAAATAATAATATTCTTCCCTGCCTTAACACACGCCTGCCCTTATTGTCTGGATTAAGACTTTGTTGTTTTCTTCTCTATGTAAATCGCAATTTCAAAGCAAAAGCCTTTTATTTTTATTTGAAGGACAGGCAGGTGTGTACAATCCCATTAGGGCGTTCCAGTGCTTCATCTTGGTATAACCAAAAGCAGAAGAAAGTTCAGATATGAGCATCACTACATCACGCACAATGTAACGGCCAAGGACAAACAAGGGACCTTCACTTCCTGCATACTCACCTTCATGATTAAAGGTGGTGCAAGGGAATCCTTGGACTGCATACACATTTTGACATTGTACATGCACTTATATAAGTAGATATTGTATCTTGTCCAACTTCTGTTTATTGAGTTTACAGAGTGGTCCCCCCACCCCACAGCTGAACCTACGAATCAAAAATTAAAGGGATGCTTTCCAAGATGGGAGCTGGAATATATCAAGGACTCTGTATGGGAAAAGAGTACAGTAAAATATACTTAATTTAAATATACTTATATATACGTAGGTTTAAATATACATATAATTATAGTAAATATATTATTTATGCTAAATATATTTCATTTATGATAAATGTACAGAAAGTGTGCTATTTTTTTCTGTATAGATATATTTATTAAGAATGTACAATCTTTAATAAAGATTTACAGGTTAGCAAATATAGCAACAGTACATTCCGTTGTTCTGTTGTAGAAAGAAAACAAAACAAAAAACAAAAATACAAAAAATAAATAAATAAATGATAATAAAAAAAAATAAGAAAGTGTTCTATTTTTATATACTATGTACATAGTCTGTGCATTATATATTTCAGTAATATTAAAAATGATAGAAATATAAAAAGAAAAACATCAGTATTTATTTATTTATACATTTATATGTATACATATAACTAATTATACTCACCTATATTATTTTGAGACCCTGTCACCTTTAAATTACATATTGTTAGACAAAAGACTTCGAGACCGACGTTTGCAGAACTAAAAACCAGGAAGGGTTTATTCATAAACAATCACAGCCAGCAACAGTACACAGTATAACAAAGGGAGAACCTAAATCGGAGTCAGAGACAGGCGGAGGTCAGAACCAGATAGAACAATCAGCGAGGGCAAACAGGTTTACAGGGGAAGACCGAAGGGGAAAACCAAAGTGAGGAAGCACAGGTACAAACCGTAGAGTCCAAGCCAAAGGGATAAAGCGAAAGAGTAGTAGAGAAACGAAGGGAGTCAAAATACCAGAAAGGGACAACACGAGAAAGAAACGCTCAGAATTGCTAAACTAAGTTTGGCAAAGCTTCGCAAGGTGTGAGTGTTTGCGAGTGGCTTAAATACAGGAAGTGATTAGATACAGCTTAGGTTAAAACTCTGGCGATATAGAGCGAATCACAGAGTCCGACCGGGGGCGCATAGATATGACGTCATCGAGTGTGGCCCTCTGGGAAGTGGAGTCCTGCAGAGTGGAGAAGCCGGAAGACGCGGAGGTGTGACACATATAGTTCAGTATATATTAGGTGCATATTAAAATACATTTCTAGTATGTTAAATGTTATTTTTACCTGGAAATATAATTTTAATACATTTCGTTTGTATAATTCTAGAATTGATTACATTATTAAATACAATTTTACACCTTATAATTTTTACCTGGGTTTATGAATGGTTTATTTAATGGTTATTAATTAAGTCATAAACACTTAAACACGGTACTAGGAGTCAGTCAGCATATTAATCAGTTATAACACATTAACAAAGGGGGTCTTTTTTTATCTGTCACATGATTACACTGGCAGGTTAAATGCTGACTGAAACTAAAATCAAATTAGGATCAATAACTGATCTTTTACAGTATAAAAGAATGTGGAATCACAACGTTTTTTTCCTATTTGTGAGTTGTAACAGCTTACTAATGATTTTAAGGTGTTTATGACATTATTAATAAACATTTATAAATGCATGTTAAACCATCTGTAACTTCAATAAGTACCTTATTTTTACCATATTTTAAAGTGGCACTGGTTTTACCTTTGCAGACCTTTTCCTGAAGACCTGACGACATGACGCTCTGGCTGCTACGGGACAATTTGGAAGTACACAATGCCCTTCCCTAGTAATATGAATGCAGGACGTTGGGGTGCTAAGGTGACTGCATCACTCCCCAAATATGGTGTCACTTTAGGGTAGGGTTCACATGTCTACATGTCACCTACATAAAAGTGTTATGACACCTGACATAACCCTACATAAGGAGAAGTACAGCAGGTTCTTAGTGGAGAACAGAAGGTTGGGTTCTAGCTTTACTGGCAGATACAGTGAGCGTCTGATTCATAAGAACAGGTCAAATTTCAACCACACAGGACAACACAGCTACAGACTGGCAGAGGGCCAAACCCACTCTCTACTGACCGTGATAAGCACCACCTCATTCCAGTGTCCCTTAACCACCATAAGATGACCTCAAGTGACCTACAGAGGGACTGGCGAGCGGTGGCTGAGGTGAAACGCACAGCGAGCATGGTTCTAGAAACAGGCTTCTGGAGGTCATTAGCGATTTTCTAAATATACAGATCTAATACAATATCTGATCTGGAGTTTGGGAGACATGGTTCCAGTAGGGTAGAGCATAAAACAGAACTGAGGAATTCTGGTCCAACACAAACCCAGAACCTGTACAACTAGAGGAACTGATTATTTTTCAAGATGGGAAAGCCACTGAATTAGTAGCCACAAATTCCAGAGAAAAATTAGGCCACAGTAGATTTTAGAGACTTCTGTTGTGCACTTTTGCAAACATTCCTAATATTATTAATTTTTTTTACATGAAAAATCTGGGTAAAAGCTCCAAATCACTGAGTTGTTTCTTGTACAAACTTTGCCAGAACTGGAAAGCCACTGCTCCAGTAGCTGAGGGTACAATTGCAGAAGAAACAGTGGTCAACTTTTTTTTTTCCGGAAACTTTGTCAGAATGGGGAAAACGGGAGATTATTTAGGAGCCTGTGGTGTTGCCTTCCAATGGCGTTTTCAAAATGACGGACTGTCTTTAATTAGCGCTTTACAAAAGCTCATAATTATACGTCACCAGCCATGGAGTTCCATTACCGTCCCTAATCTCCTCCACACTGTGACGGCCCCTGCTTGTCGCTCATTCTACAGTTAAGACTCCCCGCTGTTCGCAATCAGTGACCATCTCTCCGAGGGTGTTGGACGAGCCCTTATTCAAACGAATGATTCTACGTCGTAGGGGCTAGAAGAAAGAAGGAATGCGTTGGGGCACTGAGTGACACTTCAATTAGCCTCCCGTCTTTAGCCGCCTCTAATAATCAGATTGGAAGCGATGTAAGGGGACAAGGCGGGTCATTAAAACACCCTCAAAGGCTCGGGAGATTTACTGTAGGCTGCGGATTTAGGGTACGAATGCTGACAACCTGGCGCACACTTTTCGGCCTTCTTTTGGAAGAAGAAGAGGAAAAGAAAGGAAGCAAAATGGGAATAATTGCAACTGGGGCTACAGAAGTTTGGCTTATTTTACAAGTACTCTGTCTCCAGAGAGCTAGTACAAATTCGGGTGAATCCATGCGCTCCTCTGGGAAGACGACATGGCGCTCTGGCTGCTATGGGACAATTTGCAAGTACTCATTGTCCTTCCCTTGTAATATGAATGCAGGACGTTGGGGTGCTAAGGGGACTGCATCACTCCCCAGTTATGGTGTCACTTTAGGGTAGGGTTCATAAGTCTACATGTCACCTACTTAAACGTGTTATGACACCTGACATAACCCTACATAAAGAGAAGTACAGCAGGTTCTTAGTGGAGAACAAAGTTTGGTTCCAGCTTTACTGCCAGATACAAGGTCAAGTTGCAACCACACAGGACAACACAGCTACAGGCTGGCAGAGGGGCAAATTCCTTCTCTACTGACCGGGAAGTGCGCCACCTCATTCCAGTGTCATTTAACCACCGCAAGATGACCTCAAGTGACCTACAGAGAGACTGGCGAGCGGCGGCTGGGGTGAAACACACAGCGAGCATGGTTCTAAAAACAGGCTTCTGGAGGTCATTAGTGATTTTCTAAATAAACAGATCTGATACAATATCTGATCTGGAATTTGGGAGACATGCTTCCAGTAGTGTAGAGAATAAAACAGAAATATATATACACACATATATATATATATATATATATATATATATATATATTGTTATGCAGGACGAGGGGACAGGTTGCAAAAGCAAGTCCTTAATGAACCAAAAATAAAACAAAACCAAGAAACTTAACAACCGAAAAACAACAGAACAGGGCTACAATACAACAGGCATGGAGAAACACACATGGAGACTAATTCAACCAACAAAGAGACAAAGGACCGGCAGGGAGACAAAACACCCAACAAGAACAAAGGGCTCGACATGGGGTATAACACAACTAGGGCTGACGAGAGACACCTGGGAAGGGGCGGAGCTAGAAACAAGGAACCTGACTGGAGGAGACAGGAGGAGCACAGGACCAAAACAAACAGAAGCATGGAACAGAGCGACAGACAGCAGGGTGTGACATATATACACATACTCTAGACGTAAAACACCTGCCCTCCTGTTTGAATTCTACCCATGCATTGAATGGATGTACTCAGTGGTTAACTACCAACTTCTTAGTCTGGATGTCGATCGATATAAACAGATCCTAATGAACTCTCTAGAAGCGCCAAACTCTATCTAGCAGTAGGCCTACTAACAACGGATAATAAGGTGGACTACTAATAGCCAAGACCTGGCCGGCCACCAAAACTGTCCCCATCAGATAAACAGTACTAAAGTTTTTATCGTGATGACAGAATCAACCTTCCAAGACTCAAGACTCTGTCTTCCACGACTCTCTGTCCTGGGTCCTAGATGGTGGAATGAACTCCCATTGGCTGTCTTGAGAGTCTCTTGCAGTCTTCAAACACAGACTAAAGTCTCGTCTCTCTATAAAGCACTTCAGTCAGTGAGCACTAATAGATGTATATATTGAAATACTGTGTTGTAGCACTTTTACTGAGTCTGAGCGCATGGCTAGTTCTAACTTTCCTGTATGAGCTAGGAATCATCATCCGTCAGAACACTAGGCACGTTGCTCTAGATAAGAGCCTCTGCTAAATGCCATGAATGTAAATGTAAGCTCCACCCTTACTTCTCAACTGGAAGCACCCATAGGTGTTTCTGTCCATCCCTCCACTGTGAGAAGACAAGGAAGCATATGCAGATTAAAAGAATCTCTTGCTGAGAAAACGAACGTTTGACTGAGTCTAACTTTGGACCACTTGGATGATGAGAGGCAGAAAATGAAACCAGCAACTAATCATGACCCCCACATCAGAAGACTGTGTGGAGGTTCTGAAAAGGCTGTGAAAGGGAGTCTGACACCCTCTCACGTCTAAAGACAATGTTCCATGACAGAGTTTTTAGTCACAGACTGTGATTTTGCAAGGACTAGGGGCTGTGTAACGGCCAGTAAATTACACTGTTCCTTTAAGAGGCTCTCAAGTAGTGTGCACAGGAGCGTAGCGTTGCCGTGCAGTAGAGAGGGAGAGTTTGGGAAGACTACTGGACCTTGCTATTTCTTTCCTGTTCTGTTCTTTTGGTAAGAAATGCTAGCAGATAAAAGAACAGGTGATGATGTGATGGCCAGCTTTCTGTGTTCAAGAAGGTACTAAACTAACAACTTAGAACACCACCAGTGTGTGTGTGTGTGTGAGTCACCGACGGTCCATCTCATTTCTCTTCACCAAAACCTTCTGCTATCTTGATAGGAGTGAAAGTAAGTCCCACCATTTGCACGGTCCCAAAGTCATGGTATGGGGTCAGTGTGAGCTAGTGCCTTTGGCAAAGATCTCATGTGATGCCTCAGTACTGCAGAACAGTACATCCAGATCCTAGAGCTGCCTACAGGAAGACATCTTTTCCAGAAACCTCCTGCGTTCTTCAGCAAGAATACTTGGCTGCAGAGGAATAGAATATGAGCACTGGACTGACCTGTAGCCCTGACCTGTCCCCAGTAGAGGGCATGGGGAAAAGTTTCAAGTGTTCTGAGAAGGAATTATTTCTTTCCAAAGTGGCAAAGTTACCGTCCCAAACTTTTGGAGTGGGTTGCCAGCCTGAACTACAAAAATGAATGTATACTAACATTTTTTTTTTTTGGCCCTCCACCACCCCAGCTCATCGGAGGACTTTTACGGTTTTGTTATTCATTACATTGTTCCTATGGTGTCCAACAAGGAGAGGGCAATACATGTAACATGCAGGTAAGGGTATATAATAATAATAATAATAATAATAATAATAATAATAATAATAATGGAGTTTTTCTTAGGTGGTGGTATTGGCTCTTGTGGGAGTTGTATATAGCATAGAAGTTCAGAATTTACTGTAGGGCTTACATTTACATTTACATTTAAGGTATTTAGCAGACGCTCTTATCTAGAGTGACTTACAACCGTGCTTAGTGTTCCATTGGATAATATTCCAGCTATTAGGAAGTTTAGAGCCTAAAACTCACCACGAGCTCAGACACTGCCCGAACAGGGGGCCAGTGCTGGTACCTAGTGATTTAATACACAGACATAGAGCAAGTAAACCATTACCTGGCAACCCCAGCCCAGTGCTCATTCCTATAGAGGAGAAAAGGTCATTAAAGTGCAACACAATACACACAACTTACACCTCTACTAGAGCTCACTCACTTAAGTGCATTACGAAGAGATGGGTCTTCAGTCTGCGTTTGAAGACCGTAAGAGACTCCGCTGTTCGGACGCCCAGTGGGAGTTCATTCCACCATCTGGGAGCCAGGACAGAGAAGAGTCTGGACGCTTGTCCTCCACGTGTCCTCAGGGATGGAGGTTCGAGTCGAGCTGTACTTGAAGCTTGAAGGGCTCGAGGTACAGCTCGACTCCTCACCATTGCCATAAGATAGGAAGGCGCTGGTCCATTCTTGGCTTTGTAGGCCAGCATCAGAGTTTTAAACCTGATGCGGGCAACAACAGGAAGCCAATGAAGGGAGCGCAGCAGTGGAGTCACGTGGGGGAACTTTGGAAGATTGAAGATGAGATGGGCTGCAGCGTTCTGGACCAGTTGCAAGGGCCTGATGGCCTGTAGAGGAAGACCAGCTTGTATTAGAGGTGTCCAATATGTGTTGGTGTTTTTGTGGTTGATTGATTGACTGATGACTTCTCCATTGATATATAGTCTATTAATAGATTTTTCCAGTGGGTAAGGCTAATGTTATTTTTTGTTTTCCAGTTCTTGCGTATGGTTTTCTTGGCAATGAGTAGTGCCACTAACAAGATCCTATTGTTTTCTGCTGTTGATAATTAACAATTAAAATGAAGTTGACCAGACAAAGAACGATATATGTTGGCTTCATCCTGTCTGCGATGAAATGAAAGTGAAGTAAATGGAAGAAACATTGATATACTGTGTAAATGATCAAATTAATTTACTTAATTTAATTTATTAATTAATTTAATGTATTTACTTTTATTTATTTGCACTCATCATCAAAAGAGAATACGTGCACAAATACATGCACCAAGAAGGAATCAACCGACAGGAATGAAACTTGGTGGGTAGGTTTGACTTCAGGAGACATGCAAATGATCCAAGTTTGACACTTAGGTGGCGGGTCCTGCTTTTGTCTTGGTGGAGATGACCAATGAATACAAGTGTGCAGGCACTGTGGTCAGTGCCAAGATAAACAGTACACCATTAGGAACCTATACATCTCCATGCTGAAACATCTGGCAGGATGTGTTAGCAAACATGGCGCCCCGATGCCATACTGAGAGACACTACTTCTGTATGTGTAGCTCAATAAATATTGTCCATATCAGTCTAAATGTATCATCATTTTTTTAATGTTGAATGTATTTATTAATTATGTATTTGCTTGCTCCATACTTGGGTTTGTAAATGAGAGGTGGTCTCTGGCCTTGCACCTTATTGTAAATACAAACACAATGCAGAATGTGAAGCATGGACTCTTCCACTGTAACATGGTGAGTGACAAGGAGACGGGAGGCAAATGCAAGTCCAAAGCTTCAATATGACAAAAGACCAAGCAAGGACAAAAGGAACAACCTGGAGTGTACAGTACATACTCAAGGACTAACACAGGACACCTGGGAAGAAGCAGACCCACAAATTTGGGACAGGTGAGGGGTGTGGCATGCGGGTGGAGACAAGAAGGGGCTAGAAAGCAAACTAAAAGACCATGACAGGAACATGAGGCAAGGTAAACAAATACTTAAACAGGCAGGGAGGAAAACTGCATGACATGACATACATGTTGTCCATCTTCTCTGACACTTGAGAAACACTTCCTGGGTAGTACGTAGTGTAAGAAATAGATTTTGAGGTTTAAACTGATGTTAAATATTTCTGTTACTTATTAAACCAAAAAATATCTTTGTTGTTGTTGTTGTTGGTGGTGTTGGTGTAACTGCTTTGTTGTTGTTGTTGTTGTTCTTTGTGGTGGTGGTGGTAGTGTTGTTGTTTGTGTAATTGTTTTGCTATTGTGGTTCTTTATGGTGGTGGTAATGGTGGTGTTGTTGGTGTTATTGTTTTGTTGTTGTTCTTTGTGGTGGTGGTGGTGATGTTAGTGTTGTTGTTGGAGTAATTGTTTTGTTGTTCTTGGTGGTGGTGGTGATGGTAGTGTTGTTGTTGTTGTTGTTGTTGTTGGTGGTGGTGTTGGTGTTATTGTTTTGTTGTTGTTGTTCTTGGTGGTGGTGGTGGTGGTGTTGTTGTTGGAGTAATTGTTTTGTTGTTGTTCTTGGTGGTGGTGGTGATGTTAGTGTTGTTGTTGTTGTTGTTGGTGGTGGTGTTGGTGTTATTGTTTTGTTGTTGTTGTTGTTGGTGGTGGTGGTGGTGGTGTTGTTGTTCTTGGTGGTGGTGATGGTAGTGTTGTTGTTGGTGGTGGTGTTGTTGGTGTTATTGTTTTGTTGTTGTTGGTGGTGGTGGTGTTGTTGGTGTTACTGTTTTGTTGTTGTTCTTGGTGGTGGTGGTGGTGGTGATGGTGTTGGTGTTGTTGTTTTGTTGTTGTTGTTCTTGGTGGTGGTGATGGTAGTGTTGTTGTTCTTGGTGGTGGTGATGGTAGTGTTGTTGTTGGTGTTATTGTTTTGTTGTCGTTGTTGGTGGTGGTGGTGTTGGTGTTATTGTTTTGTTGTCGTTGTTGTTGTTGTTGTTCTTGGTGGTGGTGATGGTAGTGTTGTTCTTGGTGGTGGTGATGGTAGTGTTGTTCTTGGTGGTGGTGATGGTAGTGTTGTTCTTGGTGGTGGTGATGGTAGTGTTGTTGTTCTTGGTGGTGGTGATGGTAGTGTTGTTCTTGGTGGTGGTGATGGTAGTGTTGTTCTTGGTGGTGGTGGTGATGGTAGTGTTGTTATTGTTGTTGGTGGTGGAGATGGTGTTATTGTTTTGTTGTTCTTGGTAGTGGTGATGGTAGTGTTGTTGTAGGTGGTGTTGTTGTTGTTGGTGGTGGTGATGGTAGTGTTGTTCTTGGTGGTGGTGATGGTAGTGTTGTTGTTCTTGGTGGTGGTGATGGTAGTGTTGTTCTTGGTGGTGGTGATGGTAGTGTTGTTCTTGGTGGTGGTGATGGTAGTGTTGTTGTTCTTGGTGGTGGTGATGGTAGTGTTGTTGTTGGTGTTATTGTTTTGTTGTCGTTGTTCTTGGTGGTGGAGGTGGTACTGATGTTGTTTTGCTGTTTTGTTGTGATTGTTGTTGTGGTGGTATTTCTGTATGTTCGCTGTTGTACGTTTTGTTATTTTACTGTTTTATTGTTGTTGCTGTTGTTGTTGTTGTTGTTGTTTTATTGTTGTTGTTGTTGTTTTGAGTTATTTTTCAGGTCCAACTGACCAAAATCCATATATTTGCTGTCTGGATCTGCTCACTCCTTGATGGCATACCGGGCAACATTCAGACGAGAAATCCATTCAGACTGCATAATTAAAAAGCATCTCTTTTTTATTTTGCTTTATGTAACTTTTGCATATGCTGTTTATTTATTTGTTCAGAATTCAGCTGCTAGGCTCAAAAAAAAAGCAAGCAGTCTGTGGAGCTTTAGAACAAATATTTTTTCCAAACAGCATAACTCACAGTTTCCTACACTGCGACGGAGAACTCATGAAGGACAGATGCTACAGCGCTATGAAGAAACATTCAGGGTCTGTTCACCCAGTGCTTCAGTTCAACAGGTCGCATCCATCCGTACTGTTGAATCCCCACGCTCTGGGCTGTGGTGCCTCGCTATTTGGCTCCCTCCTCTCTTTCTCTAAGGCTTTCCATCCATTTTACAGGATCCTCTCAAACTTTGTGACCCATTTCATTTTTTTCCCTCTCCGTCAGCCAGAAGTTCAGCAGCATTAAAATAATTGAAAAAAGGTCCTGATTTACATTTAAATTGAAAATCAGTGTCCTCCTAATAATAATGTGCTATAATCCACCTTGAACTATCATTTGAGGAGGTTAAATTGTGAAATGTTACATGCCGTGGCCGCTGGACTCTTTACTTTGTGGGTCTCCGGAGATGCTGAGCAGAAGGGCCAGGAATCTGACTGCTCCACGGCTCTTTCGGGAGGGACGGAGAAAGAGACAAAGAGTCTAAGAGACCCGAAGTATGCTGGCTCTTTATCATGTGCTTGCGGAAACCCCTGATGCTCAGGGACGCTGATGCCGTTATCTGTTGCTACGGGCAGCTTATGAGAGAGGATTTGGATATTAAAGCATCTTATTTCAGCACAATAGCTGCTCCATCCAGAAAATATTATACTCCGAAGAGCCAGTATAAACAGCACACTGGCTTCCAGTTATTAGACGGGATAACGCCGTTCTGAAATCATGAACACAGACTTGGTTGGAATAGGACTTTCTAAACAGTGAAGAATCTGTCTCGGCCTCCTGTTTTATATAGATAGTTATATTCTCAAGTTACTGTGGCGTAAGCCATTTTTGCAGACTTTTATGGCCACTCCACTTTCTTCAATGTAATTTTAAGGGCATTAACAATGATTGACGAGAACGAATGCTTTTAAAAGTCAGGCGTCTGGCCTGCTAAGGATGCTTTCAGCAGTACTTTAACCGCAGACATGGTGACGTAAGGCAGTCTGGACTGTTTGATAGAACTCAACGTTGTCTATGACTGGAGGTCCCTTTGCAGCAGGGCTTTTGGAAGGTCCACAACCATGGTACATGGACATGCCACAGAGTCATGCCTCCTTTGGCCACTGTACAAGCCAACAAGGAAGCTGTTCATGTGCGTATGAGGTCTGACCTTTGGCCAACCACGCTGCCTGCACCTTCCCAAAATGTTGCTGGAGGTGCCCCCGGTCCATGCAACCAGACTACCATGCTCCTGTGCTGGCACAATCTCAGTGGCTACCACCCGTCAGCCAGCCCCTGATACTAAACCTTACATTGCCCTCCCCGCTGCCTTCATCGCTCATCCTGGAGGTGGTACTTCTTACTCGTCCTGAACACTGTGTCTGTCACGGAGCTCCTTCATCTTTTACTCAAGCTCTTGTACCTCAGCATTAACATCCCACCTCTGACACCAATGTAAGATCACTTAGGGCAAATGCTCGTTTAATGAACACTGCAGCAGTTAAGGAACCACCACCAGCACTTCTGAATGGCCTGGACAGTAGGCAGGTTCCTTTCAGCCAAACTGCTCTTGGTGGAAGAAAGTAAACCCATACAAACTATCCCACAATTATTGTCCCATTATGGTCTGATATAGGATTCCAGCTGCTTAACATTCTTGGGTCTGGTTTTGAGTTCCTGGATGCCCCAAATGTTTTGTACTGCTGAAAGGTCTGGACCTCAGGCAGGCCAGTTCAGCACCCAGACTCTTTTTCTGCGAAGCCATGCTGTTGTGAATGTAGTATGTGGTTTAGATCTACATTGATGAAATACTTAAGACCTTCCCTGAAATAGACCTTGTCTGGATGGGAGCATATCGTTGCTGTCCAATGAAAAACATGTATCTCCATTTTTGTCCATTTTGACTTTTATGCATCATTTGAACACAGCCACTGCCTTTTACACACTGTGAGATTGCCATGATGAATGAATCAACTGAAATGGCCCAGAAGTTCTCGGAAGGATGTCTGGTTCCATTGACTTACATTAAAATCAAATGAGGTTTTTGGCCTCTCCTGTAAAGTTGCCATTTTGGAGATACTTGTTTTTCTTTGGACAGCGACGATACGTTGTTCTAAAAACCTCTACGTACTGTTCAGCATTGATAGTGCTCTGGCAAAAAAGCTGCCAACGGCATAAGCACTAATGCAACCCCATAATATCAGAGAAGTAGGCTTTTAAACTATGTGTGCTGAAAACAAGCTGGATGGTCCCGCTCCTCTTGAGTCCACAGGAGATGGTACACATATGGCACACATGGTTTCCTATAAGAATTTCAGATTTTGAATCATCTGACCACAGTCGAACAGTTTTCCGTTGCATCTCAGGTCATTTGAAATGAGCTTTGGCCCAGAGAAGATGGCGGCGATTCTGGGTCATGTTGATATATCATGGTCTCTGCTTTACAAGATACAGCATTAACTTGCATTTATGGATTGCACAGTGAACGGTGTTCACAGACAGTGATGTCTTTCAGTGTTCCAGTACAAAACCATGCCTGTTTTTAAGGGAGTACTGTCTAAGAGCCCCAAGTTCACAGGCTTCCAATGTTGCCTGTTGACCCTGTCCCTTGCCCACAGGCGTTTTTCCAGATTCTTGGAATCTTCTGGTGATATTATGGTCTGTAAATGGTGGGATATCCAAAGTCTTAGCAATTTTACATTGAGCAACATCCAAAATTTTTAGACACAGATTGGTGAACGTCTTCTCTTTTGCTTTTGAGGGACTCTTTGCCTCTCTTAAATGTTCTTTTAATACACATGTATGTGGCTAAATTGGAAATGTCATTTTTTTTTTTATTACTACCATTTATCTTTCCAGCCTTTTGTTTCCCCTGACCCAACTTTTTTGCTGCTAGTTCCAAACAGTATATAATTTTCATGAAATGGAAAAATATCTCACTTTTAACATCTGATACGTGTTCTATGTTCATTTGAGAATAAAATATGGGTCTATGAGATGTGCAAAATCATTTTATTCTGTCTTTATATACGCTTATTTACAGTTTACCCAGCGGCCCAGCGTATTTGGAATTGGGGATGCATAACAAAACATAACAAAACCTCCAAACCTAGTGCTTTTGTTGCTTCCCAAGTATTCTCACATCACCCCAAGGATCATTGGAATCACGCTATATAATTTAATTAGATGTGTAATGCAGTAAAGGACTTAAAAAAGGACTTTTCTTTTCTTTGCCTCTTCATAGTCTATTCAAATATTATAATATGTCTATTAAAACAAGAACTGCACAATGGCCCCCAAGAGGTGCAGCCATCTGTTGTGCTAGCCTTATTGTCAGAAGATTTCAGTCTGGAACTGAAGAAAACAGGGTTGTAAAGAAAAAAAAAAACAGTTGGACCTTCAGATATCCACTCGGCTTATAGACAGAATGCGCTAAAATGCTTTGACAAAGTTGACAAAAAGGATTCTTTAGCAATGCCATACAGGAACCACTTTAGGTTCCCTAAAGAACTTTTCAGTGGATGGCTGTTGAAGAGTCATGTTTGTAAATGAGCTGTGTGAATAGGAAGACATCTTTAAAGCTTAAAGAACCTCCATATAATGTCGAAAGTCTATCTGCCCTCAGGGAACACAGTCCTGGACGTAGCAGTCCCAGTCTCAGTTTTTCTGGCCTAATGGAAAAAGGTCAGGCCTATTGTGGCCTCTCCCAGACCTGTTCTCCTCACCTGGGGGCAATAGCTACCTATTTTTTTCCTTCTCGCTCTTTCTCTGTAGCCCGCCCTCTAGGTCAAATTCAGGTCAGAATGTAGAGGCAACATCCTTTGTGCTCAAGCCTTCAATTTTCTACAGCAAGTAAACACCTTTTCAGCAGGAAGGTTTCTCTGGCTATTGCCTTGAGCAAGGATCTAGGTTTCAGTCCTGAAGGGCCAAGGTGCTGCAGCTTAGCCTTCCACTGCTAACTTATTTAGTGGTTTTAATTGAGTTTAATGCGGGTCTTGTTGCTTCCAAGCCATTTTTTTTGTTACTAGATTTTCGCTCAGGTCTGAGGCAAGTCTGGGTAGGCATATGTACAAATTATGATCAACTGTGCAGAGGGAAAAATGCATGTCACAGGCCCAGCTTTCCATCTGATTGCATTTTGGCCCACAGAAGTCGAGTAATTACTAGGGCTGTCAAAAAGAATCGCAATTAATAACAATACCCATTAACCCTGTTACCCCAAACCCCCAAGAACAGAGAAATACTTGAGGAAATGAACCAAGAATGGACAACTTGATTGCATTTTGAATTTATTGCCTGGAAAAACCCTCAATTTTTTTTATGAGACCAAATAAGAATAAAATGTTCATAGAATAATTCAGATTTGAAACATTCCACAATTAGCAGGTGAACTGGCAATAGGTAAGGGGATCCTGATTGGGTATGAATGGAGCATCCTTCGTGGGGTCTTCATGGGTCATCATGGGATTTCATAGTTCATTTTTCATACAGAAACGCCGGATGACAAAATACAATGACTCCTTTCAGCCATTCACTGACCTCTCTTCTATGACTGTAGCTCTTGTTCATATAGCTCATGGATCCTTGTTGCAATGAAAGCGCTAGAGGGGAGCGTGAGCTTTCCACATCGTTGTTGCTTTAGTTACTTTGCTGCTAACTGTGAGGATGGACAGACAGACTGTAACGCGTGTTGAGCTAAAAGCAAAGCTAGGTTCATAAACAGGCCCGTAGAACAACACAGCAGCAACCATGTATAAGCAGACATAACCAAGAGGGGAAGAGTAAGGAGACGAGCTGAAGTCAGAAGCAGGCAAAACAGTCAGACCAGCAACAGCATCCAAAGGGGAAAGACAAAAGAGTAAACCAGAAAGTCAAAACAGAGTCAAACCAGGTAAGCTAATGAGAATAACAACGGGGAGAACCGCTCAGTACGCAGTACTTCACAACGGGTCAGTGGGAGAGAGGAGTATTTGTACCAAAGGCTAATCAGCTATAGGGGAAATCAATATTCTGGAGACTTGGACCTGAGAGACGGAACGGGATTGGGAGATGGTGGACATGTGACTATGACGTCCTTGAGTGGTGGGTTATGGGAGTCCAGGAGATTGGGGACGAGAGGAGAGCCAGCAGGCGTGACACTAATCAACCTAATCACAGTGCACTGTTTGGTATCAGGCAAATGTGCTGACGGTATTGCTTTAAATTCATGCTGTACTGGAATGCAAGAGTTTCAATCATGGGTTAGATCATAGTGCACACAGTCATCTGGGCTTCAATCTGCACTACTATGGAAGGTTCAAAGGCAACAATCTTAGTAATTACATAGCAATCGTTACCTAGTAACCAGTGAGGTGGGCAAAGAGTTAAGAAACGTTAGTTTCACTTGACATACAGTTTATGGCCCTTTAAAACTATTCTTCTTTTAGCGTCGTTGTTGTTGTTTTTCAGCCTGGCATTAACCCACCAGGACTTCCTTTCTCAAGCTACTTTTAGCTTGACCAATCAGTGTGTCCTGATGAGCTACAGGAGAGTTTCTGCTGATGACAGTATTTAAATACGCAATTACAGAAAACTGGAGAAAAACATAACGATTGTAGCTGTTCCTGCTGGCATTCATCACATGGACGGGCTATTATGGGTTATAGTGCAACAGGAACGCTAAACTAAACCATAAAAAAAGATCAGCCAGCTTGAACTGCACAAACAGATCAATGACAGCAAATTAACTTTGCCCCATTTTCTGCTATTATCTTCAAATTAAATTATGTAAATTAATACACATCTGGCACGCCTGCTTCTCTTTAGTGTGAATCTAATTTCTTTCATTTTGATTACCTAAAGACGATACACTATACATATGTACTACTACATAGTAGTAATGCATCTACAGGTAGATAGTAGCACTGCGTCTAATGCAAACGGCATTGTCTTTATAAGACGCTGCTTCATATGTTGTATTTTTATGGAATGCATATAAGGTATGTTGTCCTCTTTTATTTCAATTGCTGTTGAGAAGGAAGATAAAGGTTACCAGGAACAGTACATGGTGATACATTCAGACTGATATGGGAAATAATAACGCGTGACAACAAACCACATGGATTTGTTGTTCGTCTCCACCAAGGACGTCTCATTGAAGATGATTAGTTGCCCATCTGAGTCATTCCATGACAGTCTGGCACGACACCATTGCAGTCTTTCGCAACATTCAAGTGGTGTTTAGCGAAGAGGACGCTAAGAGAAAAGGCTTTCGGTTGTTGGCTCATGGGAAATGGAGTTCTCCACTCAAGCTAGCAGGTAAGAGAAAAGTGAGAAAACTGGCTGACGAGGTGTCAGGAGGTGACCTGATGACTGGCAGGGACAATCGTGAATACTAGGTGGGCATCTCAGACAAATGCCCACAAATGAAACAGTGTGGGGTTCATGGGGAGTGTCCTAGCAATGTTTGAAACTCTGAATGCCAGTATTTGGTGTCCCTGGAAATAAACTTATTATCAATATCATACTGTCTGTTAATTTAAGGACTGATCATTTGTTAGTCCTTACCCCCAGCAATCAGCAAATTCAGCATTGATCTGCCTCTAAGTGGTGCTACAGTAGATTGGCCCACCCAGTTGGTCCTTTGAGAAATATCAGTAGAGACATATTTGAGAAAATATATTTGAGAAAGTTTCTTTTCTATATCAGAGCGTGGTAAACATGGTGATTAGTTGCCATTCTGAGTCATTCCATGACAGTCTGGCATGACACCATTGCAGTCTTTGGCGACGTTCAAGTGGTGTTTAGGACAGTCGTTGTAACGGTCTGTGTGAATATAGTCTGTCATTGGTGCAGGCACTATCAATGGCTCATGGAGGGCATCACTGCTCACTGAATGTCGACAAGGGTGGCTGTTGGGTCAATCAGGTACAGCGATAAGGCCCATCCTTGCTTACGTCAAATGTGCAGTGGAGAATGATACTTGATATTACATGATTTCAAACCTGCCCACCAAGTTTTATTCCTCTTGGTTGATTCATTCTGGGTCCGACTGTTTGTGCAGCTAATCTATTCTAACAACAAACAACATTTTGAACAGATACTTGAATTTTAACAAATGTGTGTGGGAAAACCAGTTACAGAGGGTGGGGTCAGCAGTAAAGAAGACTGAATCACCCCAGGAAACTTCTTATGAGGGTTTTTAATTGTGCTCAAAATGAGGTCTCAACTATGGTAAACTGCTACCCTGTCAGCAGATGCTTTTCCAGACCTGTTTGAAACTGCCTTGTTGAAGCTACTAATGAAATTAGTAGCATGGATGCTTTCATACTAAATCATTCTAGACCAATTCCAATTATTAAAGTCTTGGAAAATGTTGTTTTCGAACAGTAACATGCATATCGTTCACCCATCATGAAATTTCCACCCAGCCTAAACAGAGCGGCTGCTGTGTTCACATGATGCATGTAAATAAAAATGGACAAGCATGGAGATACATGTTTTTCTTTGGACAGCAATGATATGTAAGATCAATCAAGTTACACAAGACTCTTCTTTTCTGGTCTTATTAGTTTTGTGCAGCTTTTGATATCCTTCTAATCCATGTTTGTTAGACTTCACAATGAATCAGAGACTTGCAGAATATGAAATAAGTTTGGGCTTTCCATTTAGCTTTGGATTTTACCAAAAGAGCATAGTCAAAACACACCAGGCTACAAAGCAAAGAGCACAACAATCAATTCCAGAGGGACATCAAAAGAGTGGTGCGAGAACAGTCCGAGTTCAAACACAAACAAGCTACGTAACCATGCAAACAAACTAACGGGGCAAATCTAAAAGAGAATTTGAAAAAACAGAGAAACAAGTCATATAGTAGGAAAGAACTGAGAGCTGGCAATACTTCACAAAGACTAGAGTCCAAGGTCAACTCGTATCTGGGCAACTTCAAACAACATGGAACAGGTGCA